>CAUYRT010104989.1:0-30211 GCA_963574885.1 Lepilemur ruficaudatus | reverse complement strand
TTTCCTTCCTTCGTGAGGTCGAAGAAGATTCCATTCTCCGTATGTGCCTCATTTGTTCATCTGTTCGTTTTCCCTCGATGGGCACTTGGGTTGCTGCCACCCTTCGGCTGTTGTGAATAATACTGCTATGAACAGGGCTGTACAGATATCTCTTTGAGACCCCACTTTCAGTTCATGTGGGTGTATACGCACAAGTGGACTTGCTGGGTCATAAAACAAGGGTAGGTATCAATCGGCATACGAAACTGTGACCAGGGCCCCCAGGAACCCACCCCTGCGTTTCCCTGAGGGGCCGTCGTCCGGCATTTGCTAATTCGGAGTCTGCGGCAACGTCAGGGAGTGTAGCTGCCGCTAACAACAGGCGTCCACTGCGTCTCAACCAACTCTCTGAATGCGCCCGGGCTTCTTGGAGGACGCCCTGAGTGACTGGTCTGGCCAATGGGGTGCCTTTCCCCCCCTAAACTGGGCAGAGCGTGCGCCGCCGCAGTTCACATCCCAGGACGCACGTTCCGGCAGGTTCTACGTTCGCGGGCACGGTCGGTGTTTTCTGGAAGAGCGAGTCGGGGCTGCGGGCCGCGTTCTCGTGCCGCACTGCGTGGCTCTAAGGTCCCGGCGCCCCCTGAGCCGCACGGCTGTCCGTCTCTCCGCAGTGACCCATCCGGTGAGGGCGCTCTCGGCGTGCAGGTCCCGGACTCCATCACCAGCTGGGTGGCCGAGGCCGTGGCCCTGTCCGCCTCCCGGGGCCTGGGCGTTGCAGAGCCCGCCCTGCTGAAGACCTTCAAGCCCTTCTTCGTGGACTTCACGCTGCCGTCCCCCGTCGTCCGCGGGGAGCAGGTCAAGGTCCCGCTCAGCGTCTACAACTATCTGGGCACCTGCGCCGAGGTACTGAGCCCCTCGACGCATGCACGGCCTTTCCCCTTTTGCCGGGGGCTGGGCCTGTGTCGGTGCCATCGGGGAGGCAGGGGTAGGTGGGGTCAGCCTGGGGAGTTTCGGGGGGGGGAGGGCACAGCTTCTATGCTGCCAGGGAGGCAGGGATGGGGTGAGACCGGCCTCTAATTCACCGGCCATCTGAGCCAGTGGGGCAGAGGTGGGGACGTGTGTGGGACGGGGGAGGGGGCAGGTGTGACGGAGCCACCATCCGTACCTCCCTGGGTGTGGGGGGCACTGGCGTCGTGAGTGATGACATGGAGCGTTTTCTGGAAGGGGCCAGATTGTAGCTATTTCGGTCTCTAACGGCCATACAACCCCTGTTGCAGCAACTCAGCTTGGCCACTGTAGGGCGAAAGCAGCGTGGACCGTCCCTGCCTGATTGAGTGTGGCTGTGTTTCAGGAGGACTTCATTTCTGGACACCAAAATCTAAATGCCGTAGAATTTTTCCTTTTATTTTTTTTGGAAATGGAGTCTCACTCTGTTGCCCAGGTTGGAGTGCAGTGGTGTCATCAGAGCTTACTGCAGCCTTGAACTCCTGGGCTCAAGTGATCCTCCTGCCTCAGCCTCCCAAGCATCTGGGACTATTATAGGTGCACGCTGCCACACCTGGCTGTTTTTATTTTTGTAGAGATTAGATCTCACTACGTTGCCCAGGCTGGTCTCAAACTAGTGGCCTCAATTGATCCTTCCAGTTCGACCTCCCAAAGTGCTGGGATTACAGGCGTGACCCACCGTGCCCAGCTTTGAAATCCGTAGAATTTTCATGTGGCACAAAATATCATTCTTCTTTTAATTTTTCTCCCCCAACCATTTAAAAAAGGTAAAAACCATCCTTAGCTTTTAGGCCCCACAGAAACAGGTGGTGGGTCAGGTTTGGCCTTTAGGCCTTAATTTGCAGATCCCCAGGACAGCGTCTGGAAATCCTGGTGGTCAACCGAGATGGCACTCGGAATGCCACTTTGTACTTACAAAGTCACCGACCTTGGGCATGTCGTTCAATCTGTTGGTGGATCAGCCGGTACCATCAAGCCCTAGGGGGTGGGCTTGGGGCTGACCCTGAAGGTGCAGAAAGGGTGTCAGACCCTGCTGACGGCAAGCCAGGTAGAGACAGACACTGGAGCGACCAGCAGGCGGAGGCAGGATGCAGAACCGGTGTTTGGGGACCAGTGGGACAGTGTGGCTGGGCTGGGGGGGATGCATTTGTTCCTCCCCACTTTTATAACCCTTGAGTGCCTGGTTGTCAGCTGAGAGGATGAGAGGGAGGGAGGGAGGACTCTCCATGGTTGGGGCAGCCCTCAGGGACAGCTGGGTTCTGGGGACCCCTCTGACCATCTCCTCTTGGCCCTCCCCATGTGCGCAGGGACCCTCGAGCCTGTGGTTCATTCCACGCCTCATTTGGATGTGAGCTGCAGTCTTGGGCCAATGACGCTATTGGAAACCAAAAGATTCTGCACCCAAAAAACCAGATTTCTGGCTTTTACTGAAAAAATGAGGGCATTTCCAGGGAGTGGTTGCAAATTCCAGCCACAGGGTGGCTTGGGTAGAGGACGAAAGGGAGGTCTTAGACTCAGAGCTGCCGGGTAGTGGTGCCCGGAAGCCCAGCTCCAGCCTTCACCTGTACAATCCGTCCTTCTTTGCTGTTCTTTTTGTGTAGACTGTGGCCAGGAAGAACAGGGTCCCAGTTTCGAGAAGACAGAACACAGCAGGCTCAGTCCCTGACCTGTAGGGTGTCCCCCGAGGGTGGCTTCCCCCCAAAACCTGCAGGTGCCGGTTTTGGCGCCGAGTGGCTGGTGGCTGGCTTGTCCGGCGGGAAGAACAAAGCCCTGCTGGGCAGCACGTGTGCCCAGGGACAGCCAAGCCCCAATTCCAGGAGCAGCCCCCAGCCCTTGTGTCTGTCCCCGAGGCACAGGAAAAACAGCCCCAGCTGGACCCTCCCAGTGGGGACAGCTGATCGCTTCACTGAGAACCCAGAAAATGTGGCTCATTGATGGTTGCTGAGTTTCTTCCTTCCTTCCTGGAAGGATGCTGAAAATGCACACACATGCGCAGAGACTACCATGCACACAAACACACACAAGCACACACATGCACCCACACTCCTTCCCAGGGTATTCACGCACACATACATATGCCATGCTTGCACTCCCATGCACGCACACACGTGCATGGGGAGACCCCTGCATGCATCCACAGCACACCCACATCACACGTACATGCAGAAACAGCACGCACATGCGTGCATTTGCCCACTGCACACACGTACGTGTACATGAATGCACGCATGTATGTGTTCACCCTGTGCTTCCATGTATACACACAGATGTGCACCCAGAGACACATGCATGCATTCCCAGCACACACATGCACACACATCTGCACACACAGGGCATACACGGAGCTCTACTCTGACACCGCGGAGCTCCGTGCTTGGAGAGAGAGTCGGGGAAAGCTCCCTATGGGGTCCGCCGTGGGTGTGGTTGCTTCTGTCCGGAGCTCTGGGGCAGATATAGCAGGAGAGGCGGCCCTTGGTCCGGTTAAGGGGATCTGGACCGGTGGGGATCCTCAGGGGTCGAGGGACGAGGGGCCTCCAAGTAAGGCAGGCGGGCACGGGCGAGCCAGAGTGGGCAGCCAGGCGGAGGTGGGTAGTTCGGTGGGAAATGGCAGGAGCCTTCCCAGGGGAGCCTGGCCCTTAGAGAGGCTGATGAGGCCGGCTGTGCGCGGTGGGCGGGGCACGGGGAGGGCGGCCTGATCCCAGGCACCATGAGCGCACGCCACCCCTGCAGGTGTACATGAAGCTCTCAGTTCCCAAGGGCATCCAGTTTGTCGGGCATCCTGGCAAACGCCATCTGACCAAGAAGACGTGCGTGGCCCCTGGGGAGGCTGAGCCCATCTGGGTCGTTCTGTCCTTCAGTGACCTGGGCCTTAGCAACATCACAGGTGAGGGGCCCGGCTTCTTGGGGCAGCCTCCTTCCCAGGTCACCAAGGGGTCCAGGCGCTGACCCCTGCTGGGCGCGAGGGGTGGGTGGCTGGGGCAGCAGGTACGGTCAGGGTTGTCCCGAGGGACAGGTACGCACAAACTCACACACAGATGCACACACATGCACTCACGCGCTCCTGGGACAAGCGTAGGGGACGGGACACCCCCTGGGCGGGGACCTGTTCCGAGAGCAGGCGATCACGTCTCTGCAGCCAAAGCTCTTGCTTACGGAGACACGAGCTGCTGCCAGGATGGGAGACCCAGCAGACACGCGGAGGAGAATCACACCGACAGGAGGGTCCCGGTTGGGATGGATTACGTCAGGCGCAGCGTGATGGTGGAGGTAAGGCCACGTCGTCTCCCAGGCTGTTTGGCCAGGGCCCAGTTCCTTCAACCACGAGGCCGCAGCTGCCGGGGCATGTGCTCTGAGCCCTGCGCCAGGGCCTGGGCAGCCCCCACGGGTCCTGCTGGGGAGCTTGGGACGGCTGGGGTCCGAGGGGCTTCCTTGGTGGACCACAGCGGTCCGGCTCCTCCCATAAGTGAGACTGGGCTTTGGCAAAGTGGCCTGGAACTCTCGAGGGGCAGCACTGTGCTCTGAGACCCAGCCCCGAGCCGGCATGGGCACAGACGCCAAGGACACGGGCGCCAGGAAGGGCAGCTGCAGCCGGGCTGGACTGACCCTCGAGGGGCAGGGCTGAGGACGTGGCCATCAGCGAAGAGGACCGCTGCTCGGTCCTCTGTGAGCTGAGTTGACAGTAGAGACGGGGCCCCGATGGGTGTGAGTCCAGGAGCCCACCCGGGACTTGCCACCAACAGAAGGGGCCTGGTTCTGTCTCTGTGGATTTGCCTGTTCTGGACATTTGGATATTTCTTTTTTTTTTTTTTTTTGGTAGAGATGGGGTCTCACCCTGTCACCCAGGCTGGAGTGCAGTGGCTTGATTATAGCTCACTGAAGCATCGAATTTCTGGGCTCAAGCAATCCTCCTGCCTCAGCCTCCCAAGTAGCTGGATCTACAGGTGTGTGCCACCATGCCCGGCTCATTTTTTCTATTTTTTTTTTTTGTAGAGACAGGGTCTCGCTATGTTGCCCAGGCTGGTCTCAAATTCCTGGCCTCAAGAGAGCCTCCCACCTTGGCCTCTCAAAGTGCTGAGATTATAGGTGTGATCCACCACACCCAGCCTGTTCCGAACATTACATATCAATGGAATCCCACACTATGTGGCCTTTTGTGTCTGGCTGCTGTCCCTCGGCCCAGTGTGTTATTGTAGCAGGGATCAGGGCTTCGTTCCTGCTCGTGGCTGCGTAGTATTCCACGGGATGGATGGGCCGCATTTCGTTTATCCATTCACCTGTTGGTGGACATTTGGGTTATGACTAATATGTATGACTGTCTAAAGCCACTGTGGGTTTGTAACTGCCTGGCCCTGTCCTGTGCTATTTAACTTTTTTTTTTTTTTTTTGAGACATGATCTTGCTCTGTCGCACCGGCTAGAGTGCAGTGGCGTCGTCATAGCTCACTGCAGCCTCGAATTCCTGGGCTCAAGCGATCCTCCTGCCTCAGCCTCCTGAGTAGCTGGGACGACAGGCATGCACCACCACTCTTAGCTGATTTTTAAATTTTTTGTAGCAATAGGGTCTCACTGTGTTGCCCAGGCTGGTCTCAAACTCCTGACCTCAAGCGATCCTCCCTCCTCAGCCTCCCAGAATGCTGGGATTACAGGCGCAAGCCCCTGCACCTGGCCTGGGCATCCCTTTTTAAGAGAACAGGATAGCTGCCTTCTGGTATTTGGGGTCATCTGTAGAAGAAGCCGAAGCAGGAGTCTGGACAAAAGAGCCTCCACTGGGAGGTGTCACATAGTAGGACAGAGACATGTCCTCGGCTGACCCAAGCGCCCCTTTTGCGGTGCTCAAGGATGTCAGACGGGCTCTCAGATCCTGGCAGCCTTAGCTTCAGTATTCCCCACCCGGGGGGAGATGGAGGGGAAGGGGTGGCCTGGAGTGCAGGGTAGGGGGTGGGAAGCGTGGCAAGTCTACAACCAGGTGGTGAGTTCCATTTGGCTGGCATGGGGGGAGTGGCCTCAGTGTCCCCATCTGGGCCTGGGAAGTGGGCAGCCCAGTCCTCTGTGCACCTGAGATCTTGCTCTCACCCTGTGGGTGCCGTGTGAGCCTTGGTGGCATGATTGTGCCGTCTGGACCTGGAGCCGCTGCCACGGGAGGACCGTCTGCCCTCACGGCAGCCCTGCGCTCAGCTCTGCCTGTTTCTCTGTTTCAGCCTGAGGGAGTGCCCCGGGCGTACACCTACAGCGCCTTCTTCTGTCCCAACGGTGAGTCCCCTGCGCCCACTCTGCTAGAGAGGGGCCGCCTGGCGGGGTCAGGACTGGCAGCTGTCCCCCTGCAGAAGGCACAGCAGCCCTCCCTGGGGGCAGAGGGCATGACAGTTAAGAAGGGAGATGTCCCAGCTGGGGACGGCCATAGCCAGAGCGAGGGCTGGGCGGCCGCCACGTGGGGGTGATCGCACAGGGATGTACACCGCAGGCACCAAGCAAGAAGGGGGGGCTGGGGGTCACAGGAAGGGACATCTTAGGGTCACATCAGGGGAAAGTTGTGGGCCCGAGCGTGACCCAGAGACACAAGGCAGCAGAGGGGGACGTGGAGATGAGGGTGAGTTCTGGAAGACATGCGATCTGGGGTCAGTTTCTCTCTCCGCCTCGATCCCCTAAAATCTGTATGATGCCCACACGTGACGCATAGGGAGGAAATGGGTACAGTAAGAATGTGCCCCCAGAAAGGCTCATGCACACCTCTGCCTGGTGGGGCCGGAGAAACGCTGGCAGACGTGAACTTGGGCTTCCCGCCAGAGTCATCGCCCCTCGCCCCCCCCAGCCCCTCCCCGAGGCGCTGTCTGGCTGGAAGGTGGCTGGGACTGCAGCCACCACGCCTGGCTAATTTTCCTGTTTTTGGTAGAGACGGGGTCTCACCCTTGCTCAGGCTGGTCTCGAACTCCTGAGTTCAAGCGATCCTCCCGCCTCGGCCTCCCAGAGTGCTGGGATGACAGGCGTGAGCCACGGCGCCCAGCCAGCAAAGACATTTTAGACTTGACAACAAAAACAATCTATAAAAAGAAACATTTATAAATGGATCTCATCAAAATTAGACTTTTTTTTTTTTTTTGCTCTGCAAAAGGCCCTGTTAAGTGGTGGAGACACAGATATCAGACTGGGAGAAAACATTTGCAAACCCATCTGAGGCACAGGACTAGTATCTAGGCTATATAAAGAACTCTCAGATTCAACAGTGAGGAAACAAACAATCCGGTTAGAAAGAGGGCAAAATAAACAGACAGACATTTCACCCGAGGAGACATGCAGGAGGCAGATCGCACGTAAAAAGGTGTTGACTGTCACTTTGGGTGGTTGCCGAGAACAGCCTGGGGGTTTACCTAAAAAGCTAAGCGTGCAGCTACCTCAGCATTCAGCAGCCGCGCTCCTGGGCATTTATCCCAGAGAAGCAGAGACGGAGGGTCACACTTATGTTCATAGATGTTCATCTTAGCTTTATTTGCAGTAGCCCAAATCTGGAGGCAACCCGGATGTGTCCGGTGAATGCGTGGTCGAACCCACGGTGGTCCCTCCGTACCTCGGAATACCACCCAGCACTACAGAGGCACCAACTGTTGGTACTTGGATGCGTCTGGAAGGAAGGGAGTGGAATGGGAAAAAATCCCAAAGGGGTACAAAAGCGATTCCACTTATATGACATTTCTTAAATGACGAAATTTTATAAATGGAGGTCATATTAGTCATTGCTAGGGGGTTAGAAAGAGGGCGGGTAAGTAGGAGATGGATATGGTTATAAACGGGCAATGCAGAGGCCGGGCTCGGTGGCTCACGCCTGTAATCCTAGTACTTTGGGAGTTCGAGACCAGCCTGAGCAAGAGCGTGACCCCCTCTCATTAAAAAAAAAAAAAAAAAAAAAAAAAGCCAAAAAAAATTTTTAAAAAAACCACACCAAGGCATAAAAAATAGATTCAACCACATAAAAAAATAAAAATTATTTTAAAAAAAAGTTTTTCATTTTGATGAAGTCCAATTTATCACTTTTTTCTTTCATGGATGAATGCTTCTGTTGTACCTAAGAAATCTTTGCCAAATCCTGTCTTCCTCTTACGGCTTTACAGTTTTACGTTTCACATTTATAAAGTGACTGTGATCCAAAGTTATTTCTGGATAGCACGCAAGGTCAGGGTCAAAGTTTGTCTTTGTGTGTTTGGATGGCCCCTTGTTCGAGCACCGTTCACGGAAAAGACCTGCCTTTCTCTACGGGACTGCCTTTGCGCCTTGCTGGAAATCAGCTGCTCTCACGTGCCTGGCTCTATTTCTGTTCCTTGGATGCTTTCTTTGTGAATTGCTTCTTTGTATCGGTAGGCAATATTTTTAGGTATCTGTGGGGTACATCCAGCACCCCATTGATCGCCAGGGTTCAAATGCATAGTACAATGTTGTTAACTACGGCCATCCTACTCTGCTACTGAACGTTAGACCTGATTCCTTTTGTCGAACTGGATGTTTGTGCCCATTAACCAATCTCTCTTTATCCCCCTGCTCCCGGCACGAGCACCCGTCCCAGCCTTTGGTGTCTGTCATTCTACCCTGTACCCCCGTGAGATCAACTTTTTTTCTCTCTCACATGTGAGCGAGAACATGCAACTTTTATCTTTCTGTGCTTGGCGTATTTCGCTTAACGCGATGTACCGTGATTGCCTTGATTTTTCTGGCCGTGTAGTACTCCGTCGTGTGTACGTACTGCATTTTCTCCACCCGTTCCTCCGTCGGTGGACACTTAGGTCCCAGCCGTTGGGATCAGCGCTGCAGCAATCACGGGCGTGCCAGTCTCCCTTCCGTACACCCATCTCTTTTCCTTTGGACAAATACCCAGTAGTGAGATTGCTGGATCGCACGGCAGTCCCAGTTTTAGTTTTCTGAGAAGTCTCCATACCGTCTTCCCTAGTGGCTGTGCCAATTTAGATTTCCACCAGCAGCATAGAAGAGTTCATTTTCTCGACATCTTCACCAGCGTCTGTTATATTTTGTCTTTTTAATATTTTTTAGTATTAAAAATTGGCTTTTTGATAGCCAGTCTAACCGGGATACGATGACACCTTATTGTGATTCTGATTTGTGTTTCCCTGATGATTAGTGATGCTGAGCATTTTTTCATATTCCCGTTGCCCATTTGCATGTCTTTTTTTTTTCTTGGTGGAGTGCCGTGGCGTCATCACAGCTCACTGCAGCCTCAAACTCCTGGGCTCAAGCGATCCTCCTGCCTCAGCCTCCCAAGTAGCCGGGCCCACAGGCGCAAGCCACCATGCCCGGCTGATTTTTCTGTTTTTCGACATTCCATCACGCAGGCCTCCCGTGTGGCCTCGGTGGCTCCAGTGCCCAGCCCCGGCAGGGAGGGCGGGGCGTGTCCAGCTCGCAACTCCCCGTCTCCCCTCCTCCCTCCAGAGAGACTACACATCTCCACGCCCAACAAGTATGAGTTCCAGTACGTGCAGCGGCCGCTGCGCCTCACCCACTTCGACATGGCCGTGCGAGCCCACAACGACGCCCGTGTGGCCTTGTCTTCAGGGCCCCAGGATACGGCGGGCATGATCGAGATCGTGCTCGGCGGGCGCCAGAACACCAGGTCGTGGATCTCCACCAGCAAGATGGGCAAGCCCGTGGCCAGCGTGCACACAGCCAAGATCCTCTCCTGGGATGAATTCAGAACCTTCTGGATCAGCTGGCATGACGGGCTCATCCAGGTACGGCGGGACTGGCCGTGGCAGGCACGGAAATCTCGTCTTCCTCCAGTGTTGGCTGCTTCCCGCGCTGTGCCGCGCACTGATCAGGGGCGGGAGGAGTGAGGGGAAGCACGGGCACCTCCGCCGGTTGCTCTTGGTCTGTCTGGAGTCACCCCCCAAAATTAGCGAGAGCTGCGGTGGAGGAGGCGTCCAGAGATCTGGGAACACAGGGATGGTAGGTGGTCAGGGAGAAAGAAAGAGTGGATATGAGCAGGTGAAGTGGCAGCTGGGGGCACTTTATGGGGCTAAGCAAAAGGAATATAGAAAAGGATCGACTAACACAGCTTCCTAGAGGAGGGACATAATCAAAGTGGGTTTTGAAGTATGAATAGGAGTTCAGTAGTAGGTAAAACAGGGAACACAGGATGTTCCAGGCAGAGGGAACAGCATGTACAGAGGTCCGAAGTTTCCAAGGAGCCTGGTGTCTTTGGAGCCCACAGACACTATGCTTGTGTCTCTGTTGGCCATTTAATGGATGGGGATACCTCTGATTTCTCTCACCTCTGACTCCTTGACACTATGAGCATGGCCAAGGCCCCTGACCATGGCCCTGTGGCCAGTGTCATCACTGCCTGAGTGCCATTGTGTGCTTCTCGCCAGCGTCCAGCAGCCTTGGTCTCTTTTCCCAGGTGGGCCATGGTGCGGAGCCATCCAATGAATCTGTCATTGTGGCCTGGACCCTCCCAAGGTCACCTGAGATCCAGTTCATTGGCTTCTCCACTGGCTGGGGCTCCGTGGGCGAATTCCGAATCTGGAGGAAGATGGAGGTGGACGAGAGCTACAGTGAGGCCTTCACCCTGGGGGTCCCACATGGCACCATCCCTGGGTCTGAGCGGGCCACCGCCTCCATCATAGGTGGGTCCGCCCGTAGCCTGCCTTGGGGAGGGCAGGGGCTGGGAGCCAAGGTCCATTCAGGCTCAGTCTCAAGCCAGCTTTGCTGGGGACCTGTGGCCCTGGGGTCTCCACCCACTCACCTGACATGCAGCTTCTAGCACTTTCTCTCTGTCCGGCCATGTGCTGAGTGCTGAGACAGCCCCAGAGCTGACCCCAACTACACCCTTGAGGAACTCCCAGTCCAGTCAAGATGGCATGTCCAAGCCCTGTGTGGAGGTCAGGGTGGGGTGACCCCTAGGGACCCGAGGTGAACCCTGGGAGGGCGGTGGGTCAGGGTAGGGACCCAAGAAGGCCAAAAGCCATGTGAAGTCAGCCAGGTGCGGGCGGGGAGAGAGTGCCATGGTGGTCCTGGTGAGAGGGGCAGGCTTCCTGAGCCGTCGCTGAGCGGGGATGAGAGGCTGTGACGGGGGTTGGGAGCAGCCTCAGGAGTCTCTAGGGCTGGAAATGTCTCCAGGAGCCCAGGCACAGGAATGGAAAGTCGGGGCTGTGTCATGATCCAGCCTTGCGTGTCAGACAGACAGGCGGTGAGAGTTTGGGGTGGGCCCCAACGAGGGAGGAGAGGGCAAGAGGACAGAAGGGGTGGATGGAGCCAAATGAGGGAGTCCTGTGACATCAGAGAGTAGCAGCTCTGGGGCCCCGGTAGGTTGGCAGTTGTGGCCAGATCAGAGGATGTTGGAGTTTATGATTCTGAGGCACGAGAGCAAATGAGAGGCATCCATGGCAAGGGGTGGCCCAGATGGAGGTGAGGAGCATAGAGGAGGAGGCAGATGAGCAGGGATGGAGAGGTGGTGAAGTCTGGGACCCGTATGCCAGTGCCCAGGTAGAGAAAAAGTTGGGAAACCCAGAGGAGGGTGATGAGAAAGTAGCTCAGCAGTCCCCAAGGTAGGAGGAGGCTGCAGGGGCAACGGCAGCCTCAGTGAAGCACAAGGAAAGGGCAAGAGACATCTTCAAGGGACACTGATGGTCCCAGAGGGCCCATCAGCAATGTTTGGGACAGGGAGGCCAAGAAGAGGCAGACAGAATACCAAGGGGATCAGAGAACAGGAAACCAGAAATCTGAGAGAGATAGAGAGAGAACTTTTTTAAATGTACCAACAATACACCCATATGGAAGGAAACTTTTTAAAAATTGAACTACTCATGGTTAAAGAGAAAATCACATTTTGTATTGGAAATTCAAAAGCTATTTAGACTAGAACAAGAATAGCTGTATTGACCTACCAACATTTATGGGATGCAGCTAAAGTCGTACTTAAGGGACAATGCATAGCCTTAAATGCACCTATTTAAAAAGCCAGAAAGAAAAAAAGCATTCAACAGAATGAAAACCTAGAGAAAGAACATCTAAGTTAAAATTAAGGAACATAGAAGGAGTCATGTAGGAGAAGGTCACCAACGCTGGGACACCAGGTGGTTTAAGTGGGAAGAAGGTGCAATCTGGTCCCAAAGGATAGAACCGGCAGTGAGAGGTTGGGTGGCCGGTGTGAGGGCACAGGTGGGCTCCCGTCTCTCAGAAAAGCTGTTTCTGTACTCCACTAGGCTGGGGAAGCCCCCTGCTCAACCTTCTTATCCTTCCCACCAGGAGACGTCATGGGGCCAACTCTGAACCATCTCAACAACCTCCTGCGGCTGCCCTTTGGCTGTGGAGAGCAGAACATGATCCACTTTGCTCCCAACGTCTTTGTCTTGAAGTATCTCCAGAAAACCCAGCAGCTCAGCCTCGAGGTGGAGAGAGAGACCACTGACTACCTGGTACAAGGTATTGGGGGAAAATCGCCGGGGGGACGTGAGGAGGGAGGGAAGGAGGGAGGCTCAACCCTCAGAGGGGAGGACCGCGCTGAGAGCTGCCCACACACCAGGTGCAGAGATCAGGAGGAAGTGGACAAAAAGACCATTCAGAGTGGCCCTGACCTGTCACTTGCTGCAGAAGCCTGGCACCATGGCTGTGAGCACGAGACTCCAACTTCTGATGCTCAGACACAGGGAGAGGAACAGCATCTTTTAAAAACATAGATTTTTTAGAAAAAGAACAAGAGCAGCGTTATTTAAAAACATTTAGAAAAGGAAAAAGAAAAAAAAACTGTATATCCCCCATTACTGTTTGTTCTGAGTTTACCCTCCCACCACCTCCACCATCTAGCAGTGCAGATTAGCTTTGCCACTCTTGGTGCCTTATGATGTGGCATCCTACAGAACATCTGTGTGAGATTCATCCGCTGGGTCCTGTGGAGCTGTGGTCAGCTCAGCCCCACTGCCGTGTGGAAGGACCATAGTTGGTGTATCTGTTGACAAGCATATATTTGAGCAGTGTCCAATCCAGGGCTTTTAGAAGGGTGCTGTCGTGAACCATCCTGTTCATGTGCTTGGTGAAAATACGTCCCAGTTTCTGTGGAATGCATAAGGAGGAGCGGAATCGCTGGGTCTCAGGGTGTGTTCAGCTTGTCATCATTTTCAAGGCTACACTATTTGTCCATCACATATGTTTATGGAGCACAATGTTCTGAACTCACCCCTTGGACATATTGGGGGTATTTCCAGTTCTTCTTTCCTCTAATGACAGAGCACCTAACATTTTCAGAGATAAATAATTCAGTGCTAAACATCTTCAGAGATAATTAACACAGCACTGAACATCTTCAGAGGTAAATAACACATCATTGAACATCTTTATAGATAATTAATGCAGCACTGATTACCTTCAGAAATAAATAACATAGTATTGAACATCTTTAGAGATAAATAATGCAACACTGAACATTTTTAGAAGTAATTAACACAGCACTGAACATCTTCAGAATTAAATAACGCAGCACTGAACATCTTTCATTATCATGTGTGGAGGGCAGGGACTCTGGGAGCCTTGCCTGTCTTCTCTGCACATTTGAGCCCCAACAGGAGGAATGGGGAGGCTGGAGCCTTACCTCTGTCATGGTCACCCACTCCATGTCCTCAGATAGGGCCTGTTCTTCTCAGTGCCTCAGTTTCCAATCTGGGTCACAAGGAAGTGAAGTCAGTTGACATGAAAGTCTTGGGGCCTCCTAGGGTTCGCTTCTGTCCCTGGGCTGTAGCTGTCCTGTAAAGAGTTGGAATGTGAGGGGCGGCCAGGTAAGTCCAGTTACTGCCCAATGGAGAAGAGATGCCGCAGGCAGGACCTCGGAAATTTCCGCCATCGAGAAGGAAAGGAGCTGTGCCCAGCTCCTCAGACAATGCCAGCCCCTCTCAGATGGAGAAACTGAGTCATATGGGCACACCCCGATTCCTGGGGCTGGTCCGGGCTTCCTGACTCAGGGCAGTTAAGGTTCACGCAGTGACTCTGCTCTGAGGTCTCCAGAAGTGGTCTTGACTCACCCGTGCTCATGAACGGGAAAAGGAAAAGGGAAAAAACGTACCGTAAAGAATGCGCGCCTCTCAGATGGAGAAAGAAGCAGGGGTTGCTACGGGCTGCAAATCCAGCTTCGTGAAGGCCAACCCCGGACTGCCGGGAAGGCCAAGTCCATTCCGGCTGGGCCTGGGGGCTCAGGTCGGCACTTGTGAGGTCTGGCAGGGGGGTGGTCACTGGCCGCCCTGGCGAACGCATCCATGCTCAGGGCCATGAACGCCTGGAGCATTTATTAATAATAAGCCCTGCTCGTGAGCAATGGCCTGGTCTCCCCAGGACAGCCAGCCCGGCACCCAGCCAGCCAGCGGGCAGTTGAGGCTCGACAAATCCCAAATCAGCCCCTCCGTCTTTCCCCCAAACCTGCTTGTATTAGTTTCTTGGGTTAAAATGACAGAATTTTTTCTTTATGAGACGGGGTCTCACTCTGTCACCCAGGCTGGAGTGCAGTGGTGTCATCACAGCTCCCTGCAGCCTCGAACTCCTGGGCTCAAGAGATCTCCTGCCCCAGCCTCCCCAGTAGTTGGGACTACAGGCGCACATCACCACTCCTGGCTAATTTTTAATTTCTTTTGGTAGAGAGGGGGTCTTGCCAAGGCTCGTCTCAAACTCCTGGGCTCAAGTGATCCTCCCGCCGGGACCTCCCAAAAGCACGAGCCACCATACTCAGGCCCCTTTCTTTTATCTTACAAGGACGCCAGTCGTTGGATTTAGGCCCCCCCAAAATCCCGTGTGATCTTGTGCTGAGATCCTTATCGTAATTACATCTGCAAAGATCCTGATACCGTCCCATTTTGAGGTTCCAAGTGGACGTGAATTTGGGGGACCCTGCCCACCTGGCAGAGCTCCTCTTGCCGCTTTTCTCTGTGGACATGGCCCCGTCCTGCCAGACGCTCCGGCCGCAGACCGCGGCGGCTTTGGACCCTTCCTCCTCCCCCTCACAGCCTGTGTCCGGCTGGGTGGCCCCACCTACCCTATGGAACCACTCTCTACCCCTGAGAGCACCCCTGGGTCCAAGCCCATCACTGCATACCCGCGGGGTCCCCCCCAGCTTCCTGTGCAGACCCTCCAGTCCACCCGCTACAGATGTCCCCTCACACCTCCCCTGCTCACACACCTCCCATGGCTCCCTGCTGCCCTCGCAGTAAAGCCAAACTCCCAGCTCCCAAGCCCCTGTTCAAGCCACTCTGGCACATTCTGGTCTCCAGGCTCTCCAAACTCTGGCTCTAGCTGGAGGAGCGGCCCTCACCCTGGGGACAGGGGGTGCTGCCTCAAGATGGTGCCTTTCAGGGACCACCTGGGCATGATCGAGGGCCAGGTTGTGACCAGAAGTCACAAAGGGCTGTCAACAAACAAGGAATGAAAGAACTGGGGGTTATGGCCACCCCAGATGTGGCGTGGCGCAGTTCCAGGGACCCCAGCCTTGGCGTGGCATCTTTTGGGGGTCTGGGGTGGGGGACGGCCGAGCAGTGTAGGACCCAGCAGTGGGCCTGGGCTGGGCCACTCAGCAGGACAAGGTCCCCTTTGCTCGCCCGCAGGCTACCAGCGCCAGCTGACCTACAGGCACCAGGACGGCTCCTACAGTGCATTTGGGGAGCGGGACGCATCGGGGAGCATGTGGTGAGTCCCCTGCCCGGGCCCCACGCGGGGGCCCCCCACCGAAGCCGTGGCCTCACACCCGCACAGCGTGGCCTGATCCCTGGGTGGCAGGGAACCTGGCTTGGAAATGAAAGTCACGGTGGTCCCAGCCCCAGGGGTGCGGGGGGACCACGCGGGCGGCTCCAGGTGTGAGGCAGAGCAGGTGATTATTATGGGCACTGTTCCCACTGTTGTTGTGGTTACCACAGTGACCAGGAGCCAGTCCCCTGCTCTCTGGCCCATCCGAACCCAGGCATGGGGGTGACCCCAAGCAAGAGGAGATGGGTGGAGAGAGGGTCAGAGTTCAGACCACCCCCTTGAGGCTGGGGTGAGGGGACTGTGGGAGGAGTGGCCTGGGCTCCCGTTTCCCTGGCTTTCGGGGCTGAGCAGGGCGAGGCGGGCCCAGTGGGAGGGCGGGCATGCTTAGGTCCTGTTCCCTGGGCTCCTCGGGCCACAGCAATTTTTGGCATCATCCTGAGGCTTACCTGAGACCACGGGTCACCCTGCAACTCCTCCTTGGAGCTCGTCCCCCCACCCCCGGCAGCCCCTGCAGCCACTGTGGGCGTGGAAACCGCCCTTGGTCCGGCAGGGCGTCTACTGCACCACTGCAGCCGGCAGCCGGCAGCCCCAAGAGGTCCCCGCTGGCCAGGATTAGCGAGCCGTGACCCGCCGGGCACCTCCCACTGTGCACGCACACGCTCAGCATCTGTCAGGACTAAACCCTCGGCGTGAACAGAAAAATCAGATTCTGCCGTGTTCGCGGCAATGTGATGCTGAGTGGCTTCCCTGTCCCCTCTCACCCTGGGAAACGCCCCTGGTGGTCTCCAACATGGATGTCTTCCTGGGGACCCTGTGGGACGAGGGTGCAGGAAGCACAAGGCGGCCGCCTGGGGCTGGGCAAACCCAGGCTGTGTCTCGTGTGAGCTGTGTGGCCTTAGACCTGATGCTCAACCTCTCTGAGCCGGTTTCTCACCACACACATCCCTCTCAGGACGCAGAGCCGTGGGAAGGGCCCGTGGCTCACTCAGCACAGCACCATCCTGTTGGCACCTCCCCTGACCACTTGCCTGAGACGTCCAAGATCAGCCTGGAAGCCTCAAAATTGGGATCTGTTATGGATCTGTTACATCCAGGGCACACTCATTCATTCATTCAGCAGTGAGTGCTTGCCATGTGCCAGGCCCTGTTCTTAGTCCTGGGGAACAAGGACAGCATAGCATGATCCTTGCTTCCAGGTGCTCACTGCCCAGTGGGAGAGAGAGACCCCATACAAGATGCAATAGCTAGCTGCCGCTGTGTAACAAGTTTCCCCAGGATGGAGCCATTTAAAGCAATAGCCACGTATTATCTCAGTTGCTGCGGATGGGAAAGTCAGGAGCAACTTAGCCGGGTGCGTCTGGGCTGGGATCTGTCCTGAGGCGCGGTCCAGGTGACGTCCAGGTCTGTAATCATCCGAAGGCTAAGCCTGGGCTGGCAGGTGTGTTTCTGAGTGGGCTCGTCCACACGGCTGTTGGCAGGAGGACTCAGTTTCTCCCCCTATGGACTCGTCCATGGTGCAGCTTGAGCGTCCTCGCGACGTGGCGGCGGGCGTCCTTTCAGCGCAAGTGACCCAAGAGAAAAAGCAAAGAGGATGCCACAGGGCTTTTCGTCATCTGGTCCCACAAGTCACAGGCTCACTTCCACCACATTCTATCCGTAGAAGCGAGTTGCTAAGTACACTCTAGACACGAGGAGAGGAGAATTAGGCTCCACCTCCTAAAAGGAGGTATCAAGGCATGGGTGGATGTAGGTTAAAATGACTACACCAGGTATATATATATGATTTCTTGCATCTGTAAAGCAAACCAAGCAGGGTATAGAGCGTGACGGAGGAACACATGTACATGGGGGGTAGCCGGGAAAAGTTTCCTGGAGGAGGCGAGGGAGGAGCCGTGTGAAAATCCAAGGGAAGAGTGTTCCAGGCAGAGGGAACAGCCAGTGCAAAGGCCCTGAGGCAGGACTGAGCTTGATGAGGTTGAGCCACTACAGGGAGGCCAGTGTGGCTACAGCAGTGCACGCCAGGAGGATGGTGCCCTGGCACACAGGAGGAGGCAGAGAGGCCAGACAGAGAGGGCTCAGAGCTTGGATCTGGTTCTCAGTGGAACAGGATGAGGCTAGAGGGCAGGGGGCAGAGAGCATGGCCGACAGCCACGTCTCATGGCGGGCCGCGTGTGTGCACCCACAAGGGTGTTTAATGACAGGTTGAACATCCCAAATCGGAAAACCCAAAATCCGAAATGCTCCAAAGTCCAAAACGTTTTGAGTGCCGATACGCTGCTCTGACATTCTTTCCCAGAGCATCTCGGAGTTGGAATCACACAGGGTGGGCCCTTCTCTCGCTTAGCAGCATGCATTCCGGGTTCCTGCACGGCCTCGCGTGCCTTGAGGACTCGTGTCTTTCTGTCACCGAGTGTCGTCCCACGCACGGAAGCTCCACGGCGCGTGTGTCATGTCTGTGGTCCAAACGCGGGAATCAGAGTGAACGGCACAGTGGACGTGGGAATTCCAAGTCCCAGCGTGAGGGGGGCCCAGTCCCCCGTCTCGTCACACATACAGCGTCAGACCCTGTTCTGCGACCCCCCCAGCCCCTGCCTCGTCCTCTTCCAGGCTCACAGCCTTCGTCCTGAAGTCCTTTGCCCAGGCTCGCAGCTTCATCTTCGTCGACTCCCGTGAGCTGCAGGCCGCCGAGGCCTGGATCGTCCGCCAGCAGCGGGAGGACGGCTCCTTCCCGGCCGTGGGCAGGATCCTGAATAAAGACATCCAGGCGAGTGGCCCCCCGGCCTCCCTCAGGGACCCCAGCCCTGCTCTGCCTGTTCCCGTCCCTGGAGCTGCCTGGGGGAGGTGGGGGCGGGTGGGCCGTCCCCTCTGGCTCGGGGTGAAGCTGGGAGTCTCTGTGCAGGGCGGGATCCACGGCACAGTCGCCCTGACGGCCTACGTGGTGGCTGCCCTCCTGGAGACAGGCGCAGCCGTGGAGGTGAGCGTGGGTGGGGCCCGGGAGAGAGAGACTGGGCGGTCACTCGCACCCACGGCGGGGTTTATTTCGGCCTCGGTGAGCTCCCTCCACTCGTCAAGGAGACTTTTTGTGTTTTCATTAAAAAATGGTCACGTGACGTCCCACTTCTTGCAGCCTGCACAGAGGAGAGAAAGATTCTCGTGGTATCCATGGTGGGGGAAGAATGGGAGGACATCAGGCACATGTTGGGGGGCCACCCTGAGTAAAAGGTCTTCCAAGGACTGTCCACAGACCCCAGGCTTTTTTAAGAAAATCATTTCAGGCTAGGTGCGGTGGCTCACACCTATAATCCCAGCACTTTGGGAGGCCAAGGGGGGAGGATCGCTTGAGGCCAGGAGTTTGAGACCAGCCTGGGCAACGTAGCAAGACCTCGTGTCTACAAAAAAATTTAAAAAGTAGCCAGGCATGGTGGTGGGTACCTATAGTCCCAGCTACTCGGGAGGCTGAGGCAGGAGGATCGCTTCAGCCCAGGACTTGGAGGTTACAGTGAGCTATGATCACACCCTTGCACTTCACCCTGGCAACAGATCGAGACCCTGTCTCTAAAAAACAAGAAGAGAGAATCATTTGGGGCTAGTTCAGCTTCCTGGCTACCGACCTGAGAGCTGGCATCAAGAAGCCCTATACAAAACGTTTGGCTCATAAATGTTTTCTGGGTAGAGGAGGGTAGAATGTTCAGAGAGAGTCGGTACTGGACCCAGTTGGGGTTTAGGTGGTCCAAGACGCTTGAGGGCCACAGTTGCTTCTACAGGCTGTCCTGTAGGGGGTGATTTTTAAATTCTCTCCTTTTTTTTTTTAAGAGACAGAGTCTTGCTATGTTGCCCAGGCTGGTCTTGAACTCCTGGCCTCAAGTGATCCTCCCACCTTGGCTTCCCAGGGTGGTGGGATTACAGGCGTGAGCCACCATGCCTGGCCTCATCTCAAGATTCTTAATTATATCTGCAAAGATCCTTTTTCTAATTAAGATCACATTTATAGGTTCCAGGGAACATATCTTGTTGTGGAGGTGGGAGGCAGGCACCATTCAACCTACTACACCAAGTGTCTGGGTCCTTCCTAGCTTCGCGTGGTCTCGACAGTGTCCTTAAGACCCTTCCTGGTCCAATGGGCTGGAGTCACCCCCTGCCGCTGGGATGGCATCCAGCCCCCGTCCCTGCCCCAGGCGATGGGCTTGTGTGGGCCAGGCCTGGGGTCTGGTTAATCTGCCCTGTTCATCTCTGGCACGTGCCCCGGGTGTCACATCACAATGGCGCACCTTGGGGATAGGTCCCATGCTTTGTCCTGGTCTAAGGATCAAAAGTTTTGGAAGGCGTTCTTTCTGTGATCACGTTTACCAAAGCTGGGGCTGCCAGGACACCTTTGCTCGTGTCCTAAATTCATTAAATTCAATCATGCTCCTGGTCACTCATTCTTCCATTCCGTCAACATTATTGGGCAACTTCTCTGAACCAAGCACGGTGCTAGAACATGGACTCGGTCTGCATCTTCCAACAGCTCCCATTCCCGGGGCGTGAGCAGGGTGGGTGGGCTTCTCCAAGGAGGTGACGAGGCCTGGAGGATGAGGAGGGCCTGGGCAGGGCAGTGTTGGAAGCCAGATGTCTTAACAAAGACCTGGCCATGGGTCGTGGTGGGACAGGGTGGCCAGGGCAATGCCCACTCCCTCCCCCGGATGTCTCTGTGCTCATTTGCTACATACACGAGCGTTCTGGCCAGACCTCATTTGGGGCTGGAACTTAAAAGAATGGAGACGGGGTTTGAAAGCTGAGTCTGTGGGAAGTGGGAGCCACAGATGGCTGCAAAGCGAGAGACACTGAGCCATCCAGGGCTCTCCCCAGGGAAGCCTGTGCGTGGTGGGCTGGACGAGGACGGGCAGCCTCCCAGGGTTCCCTTCCCACCCCACCCTGCAGGAGGAGAGGGGCACCATCGCCAAGGCGAGGCACTTTCTGGAGTCCCACATGCCACTGGCCACGGACCCCTACAGCTGTGCCTTGACTGCCTACGTGCTGACCCTGCTCCGCAGCCTGGCAGCCCCCGAGGCGCTGCGCAAGCTCCGCAGCCTGGCCATCACGCACGGTAGGTGACACCCTCCCACCAGCCCCTGAAGCCACAGTGTGGGGCAGCCCTCTGTGGAAAAAAAAAGTTAAAGTCCAGGCACTGTTGCTCATGCCTATAATCCCAGTACTTTGGGAGGTGGAAGCTGGAGGACGGCTTGAGCCCAGGGGTTTGAAACCAGCCTGGACAACACAGCAAGATCCCATCTCTAGGAAAAAAAAAGTAATAGTGCAAAATTCTAAAACCACCCAATTGGATGAGTGACAGTGTCTATTCCGGACTAAATGTTCAGGCTCAAGGGTGGGGTGGGATGTAGGGGGAGGGCTGGTTTCTGTCTGGGGTTCAGGGCCTTTACAGCCCATGGGAGCTCAGAATCCTTGGAGCCCCTGCACGTGGGGAGTCACTACCTGGGCGCTGAGTGGGAACATCCGGGGCCACTTCAGGACCCAGCCAGGAAGGAGGCCATTGATTAGTGATGTCTGCCAGGGGCATAAGAAGGAAGCCATTGATTAGTGATGTCTGCGAGGGGCATGGGAAGGCTGGGTCGGCCCTATGTTTGCAGATCTGAGAGGGAGCTCTTAGGCCCTTCCTGTACCAGCTGTCCTCCCCCCAAAACTCTCTTTCCACTGGGATCCAGTACCCCAATTTTTCTCCTCCTGAGACCACATGCACGGACACCCACCATGGGATGCCAGGGTGAGTCCTGGGTGGGGTTGTGGCCCCTGACCAATCCTGTCTTGCAGATGGGGTCACCCACTGGAGCCCAACAAGTTCCTGGGACATGGACAAAGATGCATTCCTGAGCTACGGCGATGGGGTCTCTAAGTCAGGTACTGGCCACCGGCTCCCCGGTGCCTGCCTTGGCCGCTGTCTCCGTGGCACAGGGTCCTGGGTCCCAGTATCTAAAGGGCACCTGCTGGTCTCTTCTGTTGCAGTGGTTTCAGCCGAGGTGGAAATGACAGCCTACGCCCTTCTGACCTACACCCTTCTGGGCGACGTGGCCGCCGCCCTGCCGGTGGTGAAGTGGCTGTCCCAGCAGCGGAACGCACTCGGGGGCTTCTCCTCCACTCAGGCGAGCTGGGCGGGGCCAGAGGGAGGGGCTGGGGGGAGCTGCCACAGTCCAGGGCTCTGAGCTTGCCAGGCAGTTGGGCCCCTTCCCACCTGCAGACCCTGGAGGCACGGCCCCCAAGAGAGGGCAGGGATGGGGGATAAGGGACGGTGCAGCTGGACCCTCCACAGGAACCTAGCTCCTACCTCTGTGGACACGCCAACCTGGCTGTCCTGCAACCCCCATCTCCGTGGGTGTCTGCCAGGTTCGGTCTCCATTCCAGCCCCACTGGTGGACAGGGGCCAGGGGACCTCTGGCCAACTTGCTCTCAGGGCTGATGGCAGCCTCTCCCCTCTGTCCCCAGGATACCTGTGTGGCTCTTCAGGCCTTGGCCGAGTATGCCATCTTGTCCTATGCTGGAGGCATCAACCTCACTGTCTCCCTGGCCTCCACCAACCTGGACTACCAGGAGACCTTCAAGCTGCACAGGACCAACCAGAAGGTTCTGCAGACGGCTGCGGTGCGTGTTCTGGCAACATGGGGCTGGGCTGGGGTGGGTGTGTCGGGGCCTCATGGTGACTTCTCTCTCCAGATTCCCAGCCTGCCCACGGGGCTGTTTGTGAGTGCTAGGGGGGACGGCTGCTGCCTGATGCAGGTGAGGCTTCAGGGACCACAGGGCAGTCTAGGGCTTGTCCTCCCCTTACCCCCCTGCCACACACAGCGGCATCTGGAACCCCAAGGACCCCCAGAGGGCTCTGAGCTCAGCGTCAGGCCAGACCGCAAGGAAGGCTTTCAGCCCCGCGGTATGCAGCCCGCCATGCCCCAAGCAGGTGGCCAGGGGTCCCCTCAGGTGTGGGGGCTCAGGACCCCCCCAGGAAATCCATTTGACTTTCATTCCAGTGACCTCTGAGCCTGAGCAGACCCTAAGCAACGGTTCAGTTATTCCCCCTCTGTGGCCTGGACAGGGACGCCCCACCTGGACTTCCCTGGCGCTCACCCTTCAGCCCAAACACCACCCACCACGTTCTGGGATTTAGTTCCCAACTGGGCTGGGGCAGGCAGGACTCGTGGGTTCTGGCCGCCAATCAGAGTGTGAATTGCCAGCCTCAGCTTCCCCATCTCTGTAATGGGAGCGCAAACCGTGCAGTGAGTGGGAGAGAGAACCCTGCACTCGAATGAGGTTTGCGCACAGCTCTGCACCTGCACCTGTGAAACTGGGCTGATGGCGGCACCTCCACCCGCTTCTGTGGTTTCCAGGCTAAAAGGAATAATGGTCGTCCCCAGAACTGTCATTGCCATTGTAATGCTCATTGTCCCCACGTCCCCCCTCCCCCACACCCATCGGGCAGGGTTGGGGCCCCTAAGCCTCCGTCCTCTAACACCCTCCAGATCGATGTCACCTACAATGTGCCTGACCCGGTGGCCAAGCCAGCTTTCCAGCTGCTTGTCAACCTCCAGGAGCCTGAAGTTCAGGGGCACCCGCCCCCTGCGCCCGCCTCTGCTGCCGCCGAGAGCCTGCGAGGGGATCGGCGCCCAGCCGACGATGACGACCCAGCAGCGGACCAGCATCACCAGGAATACAAGGTGACGCTGGAGGTGTGCACCAGGTGAGGCCGCCTGTACCACCAGCTGGCACCTGGAAGAGTGATTGATGTAGGCGGAGAATGGCCTCCCGGGACCAGGGGAAGCTTCCAGGCAGGGGCTCAGTGATGGTTTTTGAAATGAATGAAAGAAAAGAAAATGCTTTCCAATGGACACAGCAGATGCCAGTGATGGTTGGGGCAGGAGGGTTGGGTGGGGACAGCTGTGTGTGGCCTGCGTGCTGGTCCCCACTCAATACACCAGCTCCAGGCCCCTTGGTTTCCTGGGGTGAGCCTGGTACCCAGCCATAGGGGGCCCTCATTCACAAAGAGGATGCTCATTGCCATGGTGATGATCTGGCAGCCCAGACGTGGGTGGGTCAGTGGTTGCCATAATACCTGTGATACCCACAGCCCATCAGAGCAGCCCAAGTACCTGCCCTGCCCACAGCCTGCAGGTTCCACTGTGAATGTCAGCCTCCTCTCCTGTCTCCAGCTCCCTGCAGGAAGGGCCTGGCATGTAGCAGGCCCCAGAGAAAGCCCAGTCAGCCACTCCCCTTATGTTACAGAAGGAGAAACTGAGGCCTGGAGTTAGAAAGTGACTTGCCCAGGGTCTCCTGCCAGGTCAAATCTGATCTGAAGCTGCCCTACAGGGCCACGGCCCCCCATCAACAGACCTGGGTCAGGCCTAGAACCCTTGGCAAAGCCCTTTCCTTCTGGCCTCAGTGTTCTGGCTGTAAAATGTGCCGATTGAACTGACCAAGCCAAGAATGTTTGTGCCAATGGCCCACCGGCCAAGCCCACGGCAGATGTCCCCAGGACGTCAGCTCGGTGGTCTCCAGGGGGCAGAAAGGGAAGTCATGAATTCAACCTTGGGGCTGGAGTTCTAGGGCCTCTTTGTCTCCCCTGTCATTGGAAGGTGGCTGCATGCAGGGTCCTCCAACATGGCTGTCCTCGAGGTGCCCCTGCTGTCGGGCTTCCGGGTGGATATCGAGAGTCTGGAGCAGGTAAGGTTGTGCCGGTAGCAGGGGAGGGCACAACCCCTGTCCAGGGTCTCTGGACAGTGGGTGCCCAGGGTCAGGCTGGCTGGCAGCTCAGCCCTTTGTAAAATATTGTGGGTTTTTTGTTCTTGTTTGTATTTGTTTGTTTTGCCTTTGCCTTTCTGGACAAAGATGGGCCTACCTAGGAGCTGGTGGGGCCGGGGGAGGTGATGGGGGGGCTGAATGGAACACCAGAGGAGGGGAAGGGCCAATTCAGAGGCCCTGGAGTGGGAATAAGCTTTTGTATCAAAAACCAAAAAGAAGTCTGAGGCTGAGAAGGGAAGTTAAATGGTGCAGTGAGGCCGGAGCAGTTGGCAGGGCTCAGCCGGGCGCCTCGTGGGCCACAGGGAAGCCAGACCTGGTCCTGGGGCTGGATTGGGGGAGGCTGTAGGGAGGGAGGCAGGTTCTGTGGGCAGGAGTACCCAGCCTTTGACCACCCTCTCCCAGGTGCTGGGGGACCGACAGGGCCTGGGAGCACTGATCATCACCCCCTGGCCCCAGCCAGGAGCACATAGACCCTGGCCTATGGGGACTTGCTAGATGACCACAGGCAAGCTCCTGAACTTCTCAGAGCCTCAGCTTCCTCCTGGGCCTGGTCTGCCTCCCACTGACCAGTGTGGACGAGGAGATCCAGGGGGAGCAGAGGGGCTGAGCGGACCCTGACCTCTGGCTTCCTCTCCAGTTGCTCTTTGACAAGCACATCGGGATGAAGAGGTACGAGGTGGCTGGACGCAGAGTACTCTTCTACTTTGATGAGGTACAGCCAGGGCTTGTGGAGGAGGCTTCCCTGGTACCCACACTGATGAGGGAACAGCGGTCACTGGTGCAGCTCCCCACAATCTCGCACCCTGAAAAAGACACAGGGAGGATAAATTCCAGGCAGAGCTGACGGCTCTGTGCCCTAGACATATCTCTCTTGATGGAAAAAATGGGAGAGGGACGTGGTGGAATATTATGCAGCCATAACAAGGAATGAAGCACTGATCATGCCACAGTGTGGATGAACCTCGAAACCAGGATCCTGAGTGAGACCTCAAAGGCCACACAGTGTATGAGTCCATCGATAAAAGTGTCCAGACCCATCTCCAGAGACAGGAAGCAGATTCCTGGCTGCCAGGGGCTGGTGGGAAGTGGAATGGAGAGTGACTGCTGATAGGGACGGGGTGTCCTTTTCTGGGAAACACATTGTTCTGGAGCTAGATAGAGGTGATGGCTGCGCAATTATGTGAATGTACCCCATGCCCAGTGAGGAAGGGCCCGCCCGGGCAGCGGGGGAGAGATGTCCTCCAACTGAGGACCCCAAGAATTGAAAAGTGAGATCGGGTTTCTTTGTGTCACGCCTCCTGGGTACCTCTAAATCCCCCAGTTCCGGGCCCATGCTTTGCGGCGTCACGGAGCAGAGGGACCCACGGTGGCCCCAGCCGAGCGCGCCCGCTGTCCCCGCAGATCCCCGGCCGGTGCCTGACCTGCGTGAGGTTCTCGGCGCTCCGCGAGTACGTGGTGGGCAGGACGTCGGCGCTGCCCGTGTCCGTGTACGACTACTACGAGCCCGGTAGGCCCGCGCCCCGGCCCTCGCCCGGTCACCCCTTGCCCCGGTCAGCCATCCACCCGTCACCCCTCGTCCTTGTCCCCGTCCGCAGCCTTCGAGGCCACGCGCTTCTACAACGTCAGCGCGCGCAGCCCGCTCGCCCGGGAGCTGTGCGCGGGGCCTGCCTGCAACGAGGTGGAGCGCGCCACGGCCCGGGGCCCCGGTGAGCGTGGGGGACACCCCAAAGCCGCCACCGCACCCGCCGGGGCGTCCCCAGGGTCTGGGCAGAGCAGGGGCCGGCACAGTGAGGTCGGGAGGACACAGCCTCGCTGTGGCCCCGCGTCCACTGCGTAGAAGGGGACGGGCTTGGGGGAGGAGACAGTGCAGGGGGCGGGGCTGAGCGGGGGTGGGGGCGGGGGGGGAAGAGAGTCCCTTAGACCCCCTTTTAAAATTTTTCCAGATTTCTTGGAAAGAGTTTGGGTTATTTTTAAAGTTTTTTTAAAAATTTGCTTTCCTGAGTTCCTAAGTACTAGGCAATATCTGAAATTCCACGGGATCGGAGCTCAGGACCTTCCATTAACTGTCGAGCCCGCTCCACCCTATGGGGGGCGTGACCCCCGCCCCCAAGGACTTCTCCCCAGGCCCCGTGGGGCGCGTGCAAGGTACAGAGTGGGGGGGGGCCGTGCCCTGCTGACCCCGCCTCATCCCCCAGGCTGGACCCCCGGCGAGCCGGGCCTCGAAGTGGCCCCCGAGGAGGGGGCGGCGGTCCCGCGATGCGACTGCGCCCGCGACTGTGGCGCCCGCGGGGCCCAGGGGTGCCGCTGCGCCCTCGGTGAGGACCCCACGCCCCGCCCACCCGGCCTTGGTACCCACCCCCGGGCATCTGCCCCTTCTCTCCATCGCCTCCTGGTCCTCCCCCTGACCTTGCATGGCTGCTGCTCTAGGCGGTGTATCGCCTCCCCCTCCCCGGGTCCCCCGGCTGCCTGCAGTCCTGACCCCTCCCCCTCACGCCCTCCCAGACAGAGTCCCCTTCCTTCCAGAGCAGCCGCTGCCGCCAGCCTCTGCATCCCACACCCACCGCGATGACCCAGGCCCTCTGGTCTTGGGACACCTGCAGCAGGATGTGAAGATGAACGGAGCCGGCCTTGAAGCGGTGGACCCGGACCCCGACGGGGAGCTGGAGGACAGGTGAGAGCTGGGCCTGTCCCCAAACCTCCCCACCTGCCCTGGCCCCAGACGGGCAGTGGGAGCCACTCAAAGGGAGGGGTCAGCCTTGCAGTTTCTGGGGGGGATCTGTTTTCCCTCCAGCACACACTGGGGAACAGCCTGAACCTTCCTGAGGGCGTGACCCCGGGACAGACCCATCCCAGCACCTGGAGGGTGTGAGGTGCTGCCATGTGGTCAGGGAGCCCTGTGAGCTTCAGGCTGGGAGGGGGCTGCAGGGCAGGCTTCCCGGAGGAGGCGACTCTTTTGTGTATAAGCGAGAGAAAATTCAACTCAAGAGGTTTAAGTAAAAGGTAGATGACATCCACACAGGTATGTGGCAATTCCGGGTCACTGGCTCTACCCTCAGGCATCGGGCTCTCTCTGTCTGGGGCCCTCCTCGGCCAGGGTCTTTTTGGGACAGGCCCTCCCTCCCCATCTCAGTGGCAAAGGCAAGTTTTCATCTCCACTCAGGAAACCCAGCAGGAAGGACACTCTTCCCACCAGCGGCCACCGCAGTCCCTGAGGTCCAGGGCTTTGTCACCCCCACAAGGCACAGTCCGCATGCATTAGATGTCATTATCGATAGGGCTGGGCTCACGGCTACCCTTTCAATACTTCAGTTGTTTTTTCCCTCTGTCCCTCCGTCCATGCCCTCTTGGAATTAATTGAATATTTTTTTAGAATTTCATTTGAATTTAGCTATTTTTAGTGGTAGCTCTGAGGATCACAATATACATTTTCCACAGCATTAACATTATACTCACTTTACCTAAAATGCAGAGACTTTGAAGCTATAGGCGCCCATTTGCCATGCTACAGTGTTCGTGGGCACGATTTTAAATTCTCCCAAGGGTTGCCCACCTGCCTCTGGTATCTTTTAACTATCTCCAGTGCCACCCCTGTGCCTCTAACCACAGGCAACCTGCAAGCTATTCTGCCTCTGTGCAGTTTTGTCACTTCAAGAATGCCAGGTGAGGCCGTGCTCATGCCTATAATCCCAGCACTTTGGGAAGCCAAGCTGGATCGCTCGAGACTTGCTGGGCGGGCAGCATAGCAAGACCCCATCTCTACAAAAAAGATTTTTAAACTTTTAAACTGGGCGTGGTGGTGTGTGCCTGTAGCTCGAGCTACTCACGCAAGCCCAGGAGTTTGGGGTTACACTAAGCTATGATCTTGCCAGCCTGGGTAATAGAACGAGACCTTGACTCAAAAAAAAACACAATGCTAGGTAAATGGAATCTAAGAACACATTACCTTTTGAGACCGTTTCTTACTCACTCAGTGTAATTCCTTCATGTTCACTCATGTTGTCGGGTATATCCACAGCTCACTGCAGCCTCCAACTCCTGGGCTCAAGCGATCCTCCTGCCTCAGCTCCTGAGTAGCTGGGATCATAGGTGCCACCACCACGCCCAGCTAATTTTTCTATTTTTTGTAGAGACACGGTCTTGCTGTTGCTCAGGCTGGTCTCGAACTCCTGAGCTCAAGCGATCCTCCCGCCTCGGCCTCCCAGAGTGCTGGGATTGCAGGCGTGAGCCACCGCGCCTGGTCAGTTTCGTTCCCTTCATTCCCGAGCTGGGTTCTGTTTGGTCAGTGGCCCGACACAAACTGCTCCACCCTTGCAAGTGACCACCTTCAACGCATCACCGTGGCCCATTTGGAAGAGGAAGGGGCAGGGTCATGGGGTGCCAGGCCGGGGCCACGTGTTCCCCTGCCTAGCTGGGGTTCTGCCATATAAAGGGGGAGGTGGGGCCGGGTTCAGGAAAGGCGCACAGGGCCCATGGAGGCGTTCTGCTTCTCTCCTGGCCAGCCAGAGCGGCTTCTCTTCGTAACAACCACCCTGCTCCACGCAAGACGATACCCTGTGGCGACAGAGTCCCCCGTCCTGGGGCGACAGCAGCTCCCACAGCCTGGCACCCTGCTCCCGGCAGAAGAAACAGCCCTGGAGGGACTCACGGCCAAAGCCTCTTTCTGGGGGGACACGACATCTGACCAAATTAGGACAACAACATCCATCCCCCTTCCTCGGCGACTTCGGACTACGCAGGCTGCTTTTCTCTGAAAACACAAAGCCCCAGCCTCCGTTTGGGGCACCCGGGACATGGACACTTCCCCTCCCCGGAACAGGACCCTGCACCCTCGCCCCAGGGGACCCCGAATGCGAGGTGGGCATGCAGGGAAAGCACCTCCCTCCCGGCAAATGCACTTTCAGCTTCCTGCTCCCTGGGCTGGCGACCGCTGGGCTTTCCCAGCCCGAGTCCCTGATCACCGAGTGCCTGAAGGACTGTCCCTTCCCCAGCAGCCCGGAGGGCGCCCCAGCTCCGGGCCCTGCCTGCCTCCGCGGACCCTCCCAGCTGCCACCAGCACCACACTCACCTCTGGTTCCTTTGTGACCCTGGGTGCACGCCTGTTGCTGCGTTTGCAAGTCTCCCGCAGGTGGTATTTATTTCAGCCAACCGCCTAGCCACGATCTCCACCGGCAGGGGGACCCCCTGCGGGTTGAGGGGCCGAGGCCTGAGGCCACCTGGCCTGTGGGGTCAGAGTCTTGCAGCACCGGCCATGTCTCAGGCCCCTGACTGCTGCCGGCCTGCAGAGGACAGGCCCCGCCATGGCTCCCTCCCCAGGCCGAGGCCCTGGGCCCGCTCGCTGTAAGGCTGTTGGTTGTTATGGTCTGGAACTCGAGAAATGACCATTGAGTCCACATTAGAATTTAATGGTGAGCGGTGCACTCTCTGGCCTAGTCGAAACCGGGTTCAGAGTGTGGCCCAGAACATTAGTAATGCATAGTTTATATACCCTCCACCGCCAGGGAATACGTGACTAAAAGCATACATCCTAGGACACTTTGGAACATCTTAACATTTTTTACCCCTCGGATAGGTTGAGTCAATTGGCGACCTCCTGATGTTATCTGATTTAAGTATATTTAACAAACAACAAGAAGCAAGCAAGGTCACAGAAGCGGATAGCATCAGTTAAGAGAATACAGTTTGCTTACAATTCTTAAACAAATCATCCTACACAGAACAAAGCACATCCCTTACCC
>CAUYRT010104987.1:0-22250 GCA_963574885.1 Lepilemur ruficaudatus | reverse complement strand
TTGGACAGCTAAAAATATATAGAAAAAATTAGCCGGGTATGGTGGCGCATGCCTGTAGTCGCAGCTACTCGGGAGGCTGAGGCAGGAGGATCGCTTGAGCCCAGGAGTCTGAGGTTGCTGTGAGCTAGGCTGACGCCACGGAACTCTAGCACGGGCAACAGAGTGAGACTCTGTCTCAAAAAAAAAAGCCACAATGAAAGAAGTGGGAGTTGCTGTCCTTGCCTTCATAGCTAGACGAAGCACCTACTGTGTGCCCAGCACGAGGCTGGAAGGCAACTTGCACTTTTGCTGGAGAGAGAAGACCATTTTGAGGGCAGAGACTACAGCCTGTGCCCCTTACTTCACCAGAGCCCAGCACAGAGACTGGCGGGCCAGTGAGTATGAATGAATGAATGGGATCATTCATCCACTTATTCATTCAACAAGTATTTATTGAGCATCTGGTATGTGCCAGACACTGTTCTATGCACTAAGGAGGTAGGGAACAATAAGATGGAATTCTTAGAAAACAGACAATGAACCAGGTATAAATGCAATATAGATTCCACCTGAAACAGGGGAGGGCATGAGTCAGGTGTATATCAGAGGGAACAGCCAGTACAAAGGCCCTGAGGCTAGACTGTGCCTGGTGTGTTGGAGGGAGTGAGCAAGGGGGAGAGTGAGAGGAGGTGAGGGCTGGGAGGTGACAGGGTAGGTCCTTTGGGACCTGTGGGCCACGTGGAGGACATTGGCTTTTGTCCCAAGTGAGGTAGGAGCCCTGAGAGGGGTCAGAGCAGAGACAGAAGTGACGTGGCTTATGTTGTACAGGGTCATTCTGGCTGCTGTCCTGACAAGAAGCCGTGGGGGCGCACGGGGAAGCCAGGAAACCCGCAAGAGGCGACTGCACTAGTCTAGGTGAGTGATAATGGGGCCGGGCCAGGCGATATCGGGTGTTAGAAGACAGGTGAATGAGTGAATGAATGAGTGCTTGCGTGAACAGACGGATGCCTGAGGATAGGTACAGCCAACAGCTTGACTGAATCCAGGGTGGCCCCCGGGAAGAGACAGTCAGAACGGAGGGACCAGGAAGTCGTCCCCTTTTCACAGAAAAGTGTAATCTGGGGTGTAATTCGAAGCTGACCACCAGCAGGCAAGGTGGCCAGAACATCCTCATCTGCAGACCAGGCATCCGGGCCCGGAGAGATGGCGCCACTTAGGGGACGGCTTCGTGGTTATGTACTTGGGCTGGGGAGTCAGGCAGGCCTGGGGACACGTGCATCCTCTGTGACTTTGGATGTGTGACTTAAAAATTAAATCTGAGTTTCATTTCCCAATGAAATGAATCTGAATTTCTCTTCCCCAATCTGTAAGGCTCCCGCGCAGTTTGTCCCTGTCACCTCTTTTCCCTCCCGTCTTCACATTCTCCTGCTGCAGCCGCACTGGGCTCCTAGCTCATCTGTGAGCCTGAGGCTGGGCACGTCCCTCCTCTGCTCAGAAGCCTCGGTGGCTCCCACCTCACTCGGGATAAAAGGCAACATCCTCCCTGAGGCCCAGGGGCCCCGCGGGCTCTGCTGTCTTTGTCCACGTTGTTGTGCCGTAAGAGAACACGCGAGGTTGGTTAGTACACAAAGAAAAGAGGTCCACTGAGTTCGCAGTTCTCCAGCCTGAGAAGTTCAAGGGCACGGCACTGCTTCCGGCCAGGGCTCTCTTGCTGCATCACAGCGTGGCAGAGAATGTCAAAGGGGAAGTGGACACGTGCCAAGACAAGGAGGCCTGAGGAGAGCCCCGGGTTTGTAACAACCCACTCTCTCAGGAACTAATCTGTTCCCTTGAGAACTCACTCACCGCCTCAAGAACAGCATCAAGCCATTCATAGGGGATCCACGCCATGACCCAAACACCTTCTGCTAGGCCCCACCTCCCAACTCTGCCACTTTAGGGATCAAATTCCAGCATGTGCTGCTTTGGTGGAGACAGACAAACCATCTCCAAACTGTAGCAACCCTGTTACCTTCCTGTGCCCACCCCTCCATCCCCCTCACTCACTCTGTTCCAGCTACATGGGCCTCCTCGCTGTTCCAAGGGCCTTTGTACTGGCTGTTCCCTCTGCCCGGAATGTTCTTGCCCCACAGCCTGGCATGGGTGCTTTCTCCTGTCATTCAGCTCTGAGGTTCAGCTTCACTTGCTCAGAGAGGCCCTCCTTGACCTTGTCCGTAGAACTTGTCTTGCTTTATTGTCTCCCTAGCACTATTAGAAATTGTATGAGACATTTACACATTTGCTTGCTAACTACATCTCTCTCTCTGGACTGTACACTTCTGGAAGGCCCGGACAGAGCCCCAGGTAGCCTACATAGCACCTGTGAGTAAATTGGAAAGGTAGGTCTCCCTCCCAGCAGACCACACCACACCAAGGAATGTAGCTTGGCAGGCAGAGCTCACGCTGAATTTTAATCCCACTTGCCACCTTGGTCTAGTGTTTTTGCACAGTGCACAACCTATGTAACTGCACATTGTGGCCCTACTCAGGGATCTTGCTTGTCTTATTGAAGGCAATATCTAAAATGGTGCATTAGCCAGGTGCGGTGGTTCATGCCTGTAATCCTAGCACTCTGGGAGGCTGAGGCGGGAGGATCGCTTGAGCCCAGGAGTTCAAGACCAGCCTGAGCAAGATCAAGACCCCACTTCTATTAAAAATAGAAATATTAGACACGCGTGGTGGCGCACACACCTGTAGTCCCAGCTACTCGAGAGGCTGAGGCAGGAGGATCGCTTGAGGCCAGGAGTTTGAGGTTGCAGTGAGCTACGATGACGCCACTGCACTGTACCCAGGCTGACAGAGCAAGACCTCTGTCTCAAAAAAATAAGATAAAATAAAATGGTGCATGGGATATGTTAAATACTCAAAAAAAAAAAAAGTTTGAAGGGAGGGAGGAAGGAAGAAAGAAATAGAGAAGGAAAGGAAAGAAAAAAAATATGTCCGTCAGGACGGGTTTTGTTGTAGCAACAAACAACCCCAAATCTTAGTGGCTGGACTCAACGAAAGTTTATTTTTGCTCCTGCTACACTTCCATTGCGGCTCGGCAGGTGAGCGCCATTCGTTGTCATCGCTCAAGGTGTGACCTGATTGAGTCGCCACCTTATCGAACGTGGCTGCTCATCCTGTCCAGGAGCAATGGAGTTATGGAGCCCACACTCTAGCAATTAAATGCTTTAGCCCAGAAGTGTCACATGTCGCTTCCTCTCCCGCCCCATTAGCCAGAACTTGTCATTCACCTGCCCAGTCACAAGGGGGTCAGGAAGTGCCATCACCTGTGTGCTTTCAAGAGGGAAGAATCAGAAATTTTTGCACACAGCATTAATGAGTAATAGACAAAGAGGAATTACTTTGAGTGATTTAATTGCTTTGAGCCTCCATTTTCTCCTCTGTTAAATGGGCATCATTACAGCATAACGTGGTCCTTCCATTACAGTGTGGTAAGGGATTAAGGAAGGTCACAAGAGTTAGCGTGGGGGTGTAATGGATACTAACTGCTCTCTGCGCAAGTGTGCAAATACCGACACCAGGATTTGAACCAAGGCGCGTTTGTTCTCTGAGTGCTTCATTGGGCCTGTCAGATGCTAGGAGTGAGGGAGGAGTACCGAGGCCACTGCCCAGGCCCTGAGCCCCGCTTTCTGTACTGCAGGTGTTCTGGGCGTGCCCCTACTTCTCGCTGCTCATGCCGCTGGGACTGGGGCGGCGGAAAAAGGCGCCGCCTTTGGTGGAAAATGAGGAGGCTGAGCCAGGCCGTGGCGGCCTGGGCGTGGGGGAGCTGGGGCCCCTGGGCGGAGGTGGGGCAGGGGGACCCCAAATGGGCTTGCCCCCGCCACCCCCAGCCCTGCGGCCCCGCCTCGTGTTCCACACCCAGCTGGCCCACGGCAGTCCCACGGGCCGCATCGAGGGCTTCACCAACGTCAAGGAGCTGTACGGCAAGATCGCCGAGGCCTTCCGCCTGCCAACTGCCGAGGTACCCCCCGGGGAGCTGGGCTCCAGGGTCCCTGAGGGGGGCTAGAGGCCCGGGCTGCACCCTGTTTGTGAGCTGGGGCTTGGATGCTGGAGCTGCAGATGCTAAGGTCTGTGCCCCAGTGCATCATGGGGAGTTAGAGGCCAGTGCTGGAGGCTGACTTCCCATCAGGCACTGGGAGGTCTGTGCCCCAGTGGATTGTGGGGATTGATGGCCAGGGCTGGATGCTGAGTTCTCATCAGGCACTGGGAGATGTGCACCCCAGTGGATTGTGGGGGCTGATTGCCAGGTCTCAACTCTGACTTCCCATCAGGCACTGCGAGGTCTGTGCCCCAGTGGATTGTGGGGACTGATGGCCAGGGCTGGATGCTGAGTTCCCATCAGGCCCTGGGAGGTCTGTGCCCTAGTGGATTGTGGGGGCTGATGGCCAGGTCTCAACTCTGACTTCCCATCAAGCCCTGGGAGGTCTGTGCCCCAGTGGATTGTGGGGACTGATGGCCAGGTCTCAACTCTGACTTCCCATCAGGCCCTGGGAGGTCTGTGCCCCAGTGGATTGTGGGGACTGATGGCCAGGTCTGGATGCTGAGTTCCCATCAGGCCCTGGGAGATGTGCACCCCAGTGGATTGTGGGGGCTGATGGCCAGGGCTGGATGCTGAGTTCCCATCAGGCACTGGGAGACGTGCACCCCAGTGGATTGTGGGAGGCTGATGGCCACAGCTGAATGCTGAGTTCTTATCAGGTACTGGGAACCAGTACCTCGGTGGACTGTGGGAACTGCTGGATGCTGGATTCCCATGAGGCACTGGGAGGCCTGCACTCCAATGGATTGTGGGAGCTGATAGCTAGGGCTGGATGCTGAGTTCCCATCAGGCACTGGGAGGTCTGTGCCCTGATGGATTGTGGGAGCTGATTGCCAGGGATGGGTGCTGAGTTCCCATCAGGCATTGGGAGGCCTGGACCCCAGTAGATTACGGAGGTTAGAGATCAGATGCAAGATGTACTTTCTGATGATGCGTTGGGACACCTGACCCCAAGGACTGTAGGGGTGGGAGGGAGGGTGGCAAGGAGTGCAGCAGTGGGATTGAGCAGGAAGTAGTTGCTGGGGTCTCAGTAAGCGGGGTGGAGGTCTGTGCCTTCCACAGGCATTCACTGAGCACCTGCTATGTGTCAGGCTCTGCTCCCTGGAAACAGCAGTCAATTTCTGCTAGCACAGAAATCCCCCTCCCAGCAGAGCTGGCATGCCGACGGGGCCGCCCTGCCCTGGCTCAGGGAGTGGGCAGGCACTGGGACAGAGTCCCCCAGCCCTTTCCCAGCTCCTCCTTTCCCAGGCAACTGGTGGTTAGCAAAGGTCAAGGGAGGAAGGTGAGGGTGGAGTGTCTCCCGCCCTTGCAGGTGATGTTCTGCACCCTCAACACCCACAAAGTGGACATGGACAAGCTGCTGGGGGGCCAGATTGGCCTGGAGGACTTCATCTTTGCCCACGTCAAGGGGCAACGCAAGGAGGTGGAGGTGTTCAAGTCGGAGGACGCGCTGGGGCTCACCATCACAGACAATGGGGCCGGCTATGCTTTCATCAAGGTGGGTGGACGGGGCACCCGGGAGCCCTGGGGGCAAGGGTGGGTCATGGGACCCAGGGCAGGGCCAGAGGCGCTGATGACTCCGTGTCCCCACAGCGCATCAAGGAGGGCAGCGTAATCGACCACATCCAGCTCATCAGTGTGGGCGACATGATTGAGGCCATCAACGGGCAGAGCCTGTTGGGCTGCCGGCACTACGAGGTGGCCCGGCTGCTCAAGGAGCTGCCCCGGGGCCGCACCTTCACGCTGAAGCTCACGGAGCCCCGCAAGGCCTTTGGTGAGGGGCGGCTGCCACCTGGACCGCCAAGGCCGCTCTGCTTGGGTGGGATCGGGCTGTGGTGCTGGGAGCTGCCAGCAGGTGGCGCCCGAGCCCAGCTGGCTACAGCGAAGGGGGCCGCTGCCCGCTCCAGGAGGGGTGCTGGCTCTTGGCCCGACCTGGGAGGGCGAGCGGGCCCAGGAGGAAGTTGCCCTCACACCCAGTTTCTAGGAGCCATTAGCCCAGCCAAGCGCCCCCACCCCTGGCCAGCCCCCCGCCCCGAGAAGCCAGGCTTGGCTGCCTTGCGCCGTTCCCCGCGTCTCCATCTGGCTTCACTGACTCGCAGGAATGGGCCCGAGGCCCCTGCGGTGGGGGTGGGGGACGCAGGCACTTTCCTGGGCAGGTAGGCCTGGCCTGTGGCTCAGCCGTGCACCCCTGGGCCCCACACACCGCCGTGTGGTGACAGGAGAGTAGCCGGAGACCCAGGCCCCAAAGAGAGCAGAAACGGCTCCTCCAGTCTCCCCCCAGTGTTTCCCATTCCTGATCCCCAGCTGTCTCCCTGCCACATCCATGCCATGCCTGCCCTCCCGGGATTACCTCAGCCTCTAATCCCCAGAGAAGCTTGGAGAAGGTTGGGGGGTGGGTGCTGAAACGGAGCTTCCCCCAGCCTCACCCCTTCCCTGTGTCCCGCAGACATGATCAGCCAGCGTTCGGGGGCTGGCCGCCCCGGCTCTGGCTCACAGCTGGGCACTGGCCGAGGGACCCTCCGGCTCCGATCCCGGGGCCCTGCCACGGTGGAGGACCTGGTGAGTGACCCAGCCCCCTGACCCTGCACTTCGTAGGGGCAGCATGAGTACCTGTGAGGCTGAGGGGCTCTGGGCCGACCATCTGGATTCAGATCCACTTCTGCCACCTCCCAGGGACCTTCTTTGGGCAAGTGGGCCTCAGTTTCCCTATCAGTAAAATGGGGATGATGATACCACCAGTGCCTTCTTCACAGGGTTGTTGTGTTTGCGTAAAGTGATGACAAGGGCACCTGGCACTTAATAAGTACGGTTACTTAATTCATATAATGATGATGTCACTGTCCCCCCTCCACCTCAGCCCTCCGCCTTTGAGGAGAAGGCGATTGAGAAGGTCGATGACCTACTGGAGAGTTACATGGGCATCAGGGACACGGAGCTGGGTGAGTGGCGGGTACCTGGGGCTGGGGCTGGGTGGGAGTCTGGGGCAGGGCTTCCAGGTCTGGTGGGGGCTGAGTCTCCTTTGAGCCCCCCCACCCCTCGGGCCATCTGTGCCTCCATTCTGCCCCCACCCCCAACAGCGGCCACCATGGTTGAGCTGGGGAAGGACAAAAAGAACCCAGACGAGCTGGCCGAGGCCCTGGACGAACGGCTCGGTGACTTTGCCTTCCCTGACGAGTTCGTCTTTGACGTCTGGGGCGCCATCGGGGACGCCAAGGTCGGCCGCTACTAGGACTCCCACTGGACCGCTCGATGACGACCTGGTCCCTGCCTGGTTAGGAGTCCCCAGAGGGGACCCAAGTGTCTGGCTTGGGCCAAGCTCAGCAGCCCCAGGGCCATGCGGAGGGGAGGTGGGGCCCGGCCCCTGCCCCACTGCTATCTGTACCACCCGCGTCCTGGCTGGGGTCCCCGGCCCCCCTGCCCTGTTCCCCACCTACCTCAGCCGGGTCAGGCGGGGAGGGATTGGCCAAGTTGGGCAGCCACCCCCGCCTTCTACACTTTCCGCCGTCAGCTGCCAAACTGGTCCCTCTATGTCTCCCTGGGGCCCTGGGCTCTGTTTGGGGGTGGTGACCTTCCTAGTTTCCTGACGCAGGGAATACAGGGGTGGAGTGGTCCCCCCCAGCAAATGCAATAATGCCCCCCCTCCACTGCCCTGCCTCCTGTGGAGTCTGTTACCTCCGCGTTTGAAATGAGTCTGCTGTGAACCCCCAACCTCCTCCCACCCCCCATCTCTCCCCCAAGGCCAAGCCTGGGACCAGAGCGGGGAAGGGCGGCATGACGGCGGTGGGCTTTTGTATCTGAATTTGCTGTCTTGGACATAAAGGATCTATCTGCTGTTGGGCCTGTGTGGTTTGGGGTGGGGGGGCGGGCTGGGAAAGAACGCGGCAGCTGAAATCCATCTTCCTCGGCTCCAAATTGAATTAGGAGCTGGCCCGGGCCGCCCATCCCCTCCCACTGCTCCTCCTGGCTGCGGGCCACCGGGCTTCCGGGCAAGACCCGAGCTTCCTGGCCTACTGAGGGTTCAAATCCAGCCCTTTCTCGAACAAGGCCTCCCACCCACCCACGCACTGTGTGAACAGTGGGCACGAGGCTGCTGTGTACAGCCGGTGACAACCTGGAGCCACGGGGGTGTTGAGGCCTGGCTTGGAAAAAAGAAAGATGGCGCCTCAGGCTTGCCGGAGCCCCACCCGCGGGGCAGAGGGATCGGGGGACAATTGCGATGTAGCCCCGCCCCACCCCTGCTGACACACGGCGCTTCTCGCTGGACGTGAACCCAGCGTGCTTGTTTTGACAAGCCACTTCATCCTGGAGGACCGAGGGGGCATCCTGGGAGGGGGGTGGGCCCCTGGCCAGACCTGGAGGGAAGGGAGGGGGCCGAAGTGAGGGGAGCCGGGCCAAAGGCTCCCGCAGGAATGTTCCAGGGAGCGGAGAGGCTGCAGGGAAGTCCGAGCCCAGCCTGTTCCCCATGTCCAACAGGGACGTACCGGGCCACAGAGTAGGGGAGCGGGGTGCGCCCGGGGCTGGCTCGCACACAGGCCTGCGGTTCTGTTCATGGGGTGGGGTGGGGGACCTGCTGTCAGGGCAACTCAGGGCACCCCTGGGTACCTGTGGGCTCCTTGTGTCTGTGCTCGGAGCCCGCTGGGGTGAACAGGTGTGGCTGCGTGCGTCTCGGGTGTCGAGTAGGACTGTCTGTCGGTGATGATGGCTCGTGCCCGTCTTGCAGGAGGGCTGTGACTTGTGTCTGTCACAGGTCAGGGATGTGGCGGCCCTGTTCGAGGGTGTAACTGGCAGTTTCTGGTGGGGAGAGTGACGGTGCGGCTGGGTCTTGGGGTGTCCAGGGCTATGACTGGCTTCATCTGGGGTGTCCGGGGGTGTGAGTATATGTCTCAGGGTGTGGCTATTTCTGGGGTCGGGGGTGAATGGCTAGGCCTAGGGGTACCCAGAAGTCTGAGCATGTGTGTATCAGGGGTGACCATTTCTGAGGGGAGAAGGAGGTGGCCAGCTAGATCTCAGGTGTTCAGAGGGTGCCACTCCTTGTGTCTTGGGTGTACAGAGTGTCCTCGTGGGGCCTGTCTTGGATTGCTGGAGGGTCTCTGGGTGACCATGGGGCTCACTCAGCAGTAAGGATTGTACATGTCTCAGGGTGCCAAGTGACACTCCACTTCCCAGCACTTAGCAGTGTGATGGGAGGGTCATGTCATGGGGCGTTCCCAGGGGGCTGTGCTTTGGGGTGTTGAAGGAAGTGGCTGCTGTTAGCAGGCGGTGGCTACAGGTGCATCCCCGGCACTGGGGGTGACACGCTCATTGAGTTCAGGGGTGTGATGGCAGCGCCTGGCTGCTGCAGAGATGCGGACAGGATGCCACAGAGGCTGGGACTCAGGGCTGCAGGTGATGATTGTTATGTCTCAGGGTGTGAGGGTGTGAGGCTGTGTGCGCCCTACTTCCAGGGCAGGTGAGGCAGCGGCTGTGTGTCCAGGGTTGAGGGCGTGACTGTCTTTGTGGTTTGGGACACGTGTCCAAGTGTTGCTGAACCCATCCTAGAGCAGGATCTAGACACTGGGGGAAGAGGGTCCCCTGGTCACCAGGCCTCCTGGTTCCCTGCCCCTGCAGCCTGCTCTCCCTCCCCCGCAGGGAATGAGGTATGACTGGCTGTGGCCCTGGCCCCGGCTTAAGCCCCTGTGTAAATAGTGGGCGGATTCCCCAGCCTGACTGGCCCGACCCAAGCCCAAGCCGGCCCACCCGAGGCTCTGCCCACCACCCACCCTGACATCCACCAAGGCTCTGGCAGGCCAGGGGGCGTTGCTGCCCCCAAGCACGCAAGGTTAGCTAGATCCCCTAATGCCGAAGCACCGCGGGGGGCTGTGGGGGGAAAGCGACACCCCCTGCAGGAGCCCCAGCCTGCCCCAGGCGATGCTCACATTTTCCAGTGTTTAGATTTTATCCGCTTTATTAATGAGGCAGGCAAGAAGCCCGAGCGCCTGGGGGGAAGGGGGCTGCTCTTGCCACACTGGGAGCTGGTCACAGGGGACCAGGCCGACTCCCAGGGAGCCTCCCTCCTCGTGGGGGGATCTGGGGCCCTGAGTGGCCCCCGCCCACTGCCAGGAGCACAGAGAGGGGCTCTCTGCCACTCCAGGTTCCCAGCAGGCGTGGGCTCGGTGGAACGGCCCCTGGAGGCCAGGAAGGGCGGCGGGAGGAGCCGAGGAGCCGCCCCAGGAAGAGGGAGGGAGGGAGCGGCCTGCCGGAGAGCCCGGGCCCAGCAGGCGCTGCAGGCACTGGGGCGCGGGCGCGGGCTCCAGGGCTGGGGGCTGAGCACTGAGCGGCGGGGGATGGGGACCCAGCATCCCAGGCAGCGCCGGGTAAGCAGGTTGGGGCACACAAGGGTCTCTGGTGGGGGTGGAGGAGGGCGTGCAGGGACCATGGTGACTGCCTCAGTCTGTCCCTACTGTGTTCCTTGGCTCTCAGCCCCCATCTGTCGTCTGTCCACCTTCCCTTCCCATCTGGCCTGTGGGCACCTCTGCACTTTCAGCCCTCACCACCAGGGTACAGAGGAATGGGTGGTCCTGGGGCTGGGACATGGGGTGGAACCATGGGCATCCAGGCTGAGGCAGAGGTGATCAGAGTAGGGCCTGGGTGACAGCAATGGAGCACAGAGATGGGGCATGGGGACAGACATGGGGCGGTGAGGACAGCGACACTGCCATGGGGGTCCCAGGTGGGTCCACAGTGACCGGGACATGGCCATGGGGAGACAGCCAGTGCCAAGGGGCGAGATGTGCCCATGGCTGGGGGCTTGAAGGATGCGACAAGAATAAAGGCGACATGGTGAAGGTGAGAGATGGGATGGCAGGGTCCGATAGGGCCACGGGCCAGAAATTTGCTGCAAGGACCCGTGGAGGGGAGAGCAAGGTGCCAGAGCAGGAGATGGGGCGGTGAGAGGCAGAGGAGGAGGAGGCGGTCGGAAAGGAGTGGCCAAGGTCATTTGGAGTAGCCCCGGGCAGAGCAACGGCAGAAGAACCCGGGGACTCCGACGAGCCCTGATGATCAAGATGGGACCGTCCGGGGCCTCCCCCAACCTCACTTTGCCCTCCTCTCCTCCACCCAGCGCCCCCGGCACCTGACATGAGCCCCTGTGGGCCCCTCAACCTGAGCCTGGCAGGCGAGGTGACCACGTGCGCGGCGCCCGGGGGCCCCAACACGTCGGCCGCGCCGCCGTCGGGTGGCTCCGGCGCGTCGCCCGCGCTGCCCATCTTCTCCATGACACTGGGCGCTGTGTCCAACGTGCTGGCGCTGGCGCTGCTGGCCCAGGCCGCGGGCCGCCTACGGCGCCGCCGCTCCGCGGCCACCTTCCTTCTGTTTGTCGCCAGCCTGCTGGTCACTGACCTGGCGGGCCACGTGATCCCGGGCGCGCTCGTGCTGCGCCTCTACGCCACGAGGCGCCCACCGGCCGGTGGAGCCTGCCACTTCCTGGGCGGTTGCATGGTCTTCTTCGGCCTGTGCCCGCTGCTTCTGGGCTGCGGCATGGCCGTGGAGCGCTGGGTGGGCGTCACGCGGCCGTTGCTCCACGCGGCCCGGGTCTCGGCGGCCCGCGCGCGCCTGGCGCTGGCCGCTCTGGCCGCCGTGGCCTTGGCCGTGGCGCTGCTGCCGCTGGCGCGCGTGGGCCGCTACGAGCTGCAGTACCCCGGCACCTGGTGCTTCATTGGCCTCGGCCCGCCGGGCGGCTGGCGCCAGGCGCTGCTCGCGGGCCTCTTCGCCGGCCTCGGCCTGACCGCGCTCCTCGCCGCGCTCGCGTGCAACACGCTGAGTGGCCTGACGCTGCTGCGCGCCCGCTGGCGCCGCCGCTCCGGACGGTTCCCCTCGGCCTCCGGCCCCGACAGCCGCCGTCGCTTGGGGTCGCGCGGACCCCGCTCGGCCTCCGCCTCGTCCGCCTCGTCCATCGCTTCGGCCTCCGCCGCCTTCGGCGGCTCCCGGGGCGGCGGCTCAGCGCGCAGAGCCCGCGCCCACGACGTGGAGATGGTGGGCCAGCTCGTGGGCATCATGGTGGTGTCGTGCATCTGCTGGAGCCCGCTGCTGGTGAGGGGCGCGCCCGCCCCGCGAGCCACGCTCCTTCCCGAGCCCTCCTCAGCCCCTCCCACCCTGCTCCATCTTAGGACACCTGGACCTTTGTCCCTGCCCCAGCCAACGCTCCGCCCTCTTGAGGCCCCACCTGGCAGGAGAGCCAGGCCTTTGCCTTCTGCTCCTGACGTCCCATCCTTCCTTCCAGCCCCCTTTCTTCCTCCTTGGGGTTCTTGCAGCCCACCTCGAGCCACACACGCCCCTCCTCCAGCCCTGCCCCTCTAAGTCCCCACGCGTCATTCATCCCTCAGCCCTCCTCCACCCTACCCCCTCGTTCCTCTCCTCCCCTTGAGTCCCACGTCCTTCAGGACACCTGGGGCTTCTGACCAGAGCCCTCCCGCATTGAAGCCTTTGCTTCCGCACCCGGCTTTCCATAGCCCCTTCCCACACGGCTCCCGTCTACCCTCCCCCGACGCCCGCCCCTCCTCCCAGCCTCCCCTTCCAGTCCCGCCCCACCCTTCGTCCGGGCCCTTCTCTTCCGCCCGCCCCTCCGCCCACGCCGACTTTCTCCGCAGGTGTTGGTGGTGCTGGCCGTCGCGGGCTGGAGTTCCAGCTCCCTGCAGCGGCCGCTGTTTCTGGCCGTGCGCCTTGCGTCTTGGAACCAGATCCTGGACCCCTGGGTGTACATCCTGCTCCGCCAGGCCGTGCTGCGCCAGCTGCTTCGTCTCCTGCACCCCAGGGCCGGCGCCAAGGGCGGCCCGCCTGGGCTGGGCCTAACCTGGGGCACCTGGGAGGCCAGCTCCCTGCGCAGCTCCCGGCACAGTGGCCTCAGCCACTTTTAAGTGCGTCCGGAGGCCGAACGGCTAAGCCAGCCCACCCTAGGCCGGGCCCAGGCCCGCGGTGCACAGCGTTTAAGGAATAAAGTCATTTTTGGAGCCCAGGACGGTGTGTCCCGTCGGGGCTGCAGCACCCACGGTGGCCGCGCGGGGACGTAGGAGGCGCCGCCGGGGCGAGTGCAGTTCCGGGACGTACCACGCGAGGGCGCAGAGAGCCCGGACGCTCGGTCTCGGGGAAGCCAAGCTGGGGCCGCAGGAGCATGCGCACAACGCCGCGCCGGGACTCGGTGGGCTCTGCCACGAGCAGAGTGAGAAGGAATCTGTGGGGGGCGGTCCCTGCCGCCGCCAGGACGGACTCGCGCAGCCATTCTGCTCATCATGGCCTTGAGCTCCCCCAACACAGTCCCAAAACCCTATCCCCGAGCCACGCCCCACCACGCCTCGCAGCCCCGACGCCCCCCAGCCCACACCCCCCGCCCCTCCCATCGCGGCTCGCCTACGCTCCCCATCCCGCCGGGACCCTCTTCAGATGTCCCCGCATCACCCCTGACCCCACCCAGGCGCGGCCCGCGCCCTTGCACGCAAGACGAGACGGCGAGTGCACGCACGGGGCCGACCCCAAAGGCCTCTTTAAAAACTACGAGCTCTCGGCAGGGCGGGGGACGGGGCTGGGGAGGGACGGGGGGCTAGCAGCCCCCGGCCACGAAGTCGAAGTCCCGGAAGGCCGCCTGCTCCGCGGCCGTGAGGGGCCTGGCCTCGCGGGGCGGGCTCAGCGTGGGGGCCTCCCCCGTGAACTCCTCGTCGAAGTTGCTGACGTCGGCGCGGCCGGACAGCGTGGGCACGAAGGGCGGCGGCAGGCGCCGGGCCAGCAGCGCGTCCCAGCCCAGCGTCTGCGGAGGGGTGCAGCGCAAGGGTCAGCCTGGGAGGCGCGGGGGGCGCACGCCTCGCGAGGCAGAGGAGAACAGGGGCGCAGGGCACTGGAGGCTCTGGAGGGAGGCTGGGCTCATGCACGGGGCGACTTGAGGCGGGGATGAAGGGGTCAGTGCGGCGGGGGTGGGGGCCTACCAGGAGCGGGGGGGGGAAGGAAATGGTACCAAGGGGACGGGACAACGTTGGCGGTGGAGTGACTAGGCCTTGGAGGGGGCGATGGCTGGGTCCTGGGGGGTCGCCAGGCCCTTGGGGTGGAGGGGCGAGGCCTTACCCTGAAGAAGGGTTGCTTTTTCACATCCTCGGCGTCTCTCTCGCTGGACCCCAACCTCCGCTCGGGATTCCTCCGCAGCAGCTGGAAGGAGGGAACACAGTGTCAGGACCTGCCTGTCCCTTTCTGGGCCCTGGAGCCCCTGCCAGGCCCACCCCGGCTTGGTGGGGGCTCCTCACCCTTCGCATGATGCCGATGGCTTCCGCCGACAGAAAGCGTGGGTAGCGGACTTCATCGTTGACAATGCTGTCAAAGACCTCCTCCTCGTCGTCCCCTGGGAACGGGGACTGGGCACACGGAGAGCCGGGGTGAATCGGACCCCTCCTCTGGCTCCTCCGCTCCCAGCCCCCACCCGAGCCCTTGGCCCCAGCTCCGGCTGCGTGTTATCTAGGGTGCTGGCTTACATGGGACAGTAAGTACCCAATTTTACAGATGCGGAAACTGAAGCCAGGGCCGTGAAGCCAACAGCCCCCACTCACACAGCAGGTGGTGGAGGCAGATTTAGATCCCCGCCCCCACCCCCGCCACACGCAGGTTCCAGTGGGACCCGAGGAACACACAAGAGGTGTGAGTCATGGGGGGGCGGCCTGGGGACTCACCTCGCCAACCAGCATCTCGTAGAGCAGCACGCCCAGCCCCCACCAGTCCACAGCCCGTGTGTACGACGTGTCCGTCAGCACCTCGGGCGCCAGGAACTCTGGGGTCCCACAGAATGTGCTCGTCCGGTCCCCATAGCCCATCCCTGGGGGCAGCAAGGCCGCATGAGGTTATGGGGGCAGGAGGACTCCGCTCAGCCCAGCTTGGGGTCGTCTACACAGCCTGCCACGTCCCAGCGTCAGAGTGGGGAGGTAACGCCCAGTAGGGTTAGGGGCTCCGTTCCTTCTCCGCTGCTTTGTCTAATGCCCGGACACCGCCCCTCCGATTCGGCCCCTCACCCTCCTTGCAGAGGCCAAAGTCTGCGATCTTGACGTAGCCTTCCGTGTCCAGGAGCAAATTGTCCAACTTCAGGTCCCTGCAGGGTGTGGGGGCGGGGGGTGTAAAGAGGGGTGAGTGGGGGCGTCTAGGCCCTGCCGGGAACCCCGCCCCTGCTGCAGCGGCAGAGCGCGCACATGCGCGCGCACACACCTGTAGACGATCTTGTGCTCATGGAGAAACTGCAGCCCCAGCACCACGCAGGCCGAATAAAAGCTGCAGGGAAACAGGCTGGAGTGAGGGCCGGGGCCACCCAGCAAAGGGGATGGGAGACCCCACAGCTCCAGAAGGCTGGGGGAGGCGGGACCGAGGGTAGAGGGCTGAAGGGGCTGCCAGCCTCTCAGGGCCACGGTGTCCTGTGTGTGCTGGGGCAGCAGGCAGGGGCCTGGGCCGATGCGGGGGGACGCTTACATGGCACGGGGCTCAGAGAACACGTCACTGTGGATGTGCAGCATCAGGTCCCCGCCGGCCGAGTACTCCATCACGAAGCACACGTGCTCTGGTGTCTGGAAACAGCCGAAGAGGTTCACCAGGAAGGGGTGTCCTGCCTTGGTCACTGCTGCCAGGATACGCTTCTCACACATCAGGCTGGGCAGGGAGGGGCAGGGCAGGGGGGTAGAGGTCAGAGACTAGCTGCTCCCTACCCCTGAGTCCTCAATCCACAGATATTTGTTGAGGGCCTCACAGTGCTCTGTGACTTTGGGCAAGTTACGTACTATCTCTGAGACTTGGCAGCCATATCTGCTAAATAGTCCGCCAGAATCTACCCACCATCCTAGTAACAGCCCCTTGACTTCTCTTGGTGGAACTGCCAGGGGCGGGCAGGAGGCCCAGACCAATTGGAGCAGCCTCTCTCTCTGGCCAGAGACTAGTTCAGGGGTGGGCAAGCCAAGTCCTGCTGACTCCCACTGGGATTATTAAGAAAGAAGCGTTCAAGCTGGCGAATGAGCCTGAAGCTGCTGGGGCCGGGGACATCTCTGGGCCCACAAGAGGACTGCAGGCAAAGCCCACGCCGAGGAAAGCAGAAACTGAGAAACGTCATCTGAGCACCTGGATACAGCCATGCCTGAAGGCAGAACACCCCTAGACTTTTCTGATCCAGACCAATAAACTCGTTTACTTGTCTAAGCCTTTCTGAGTTGGATTGCTGATTAGCAAAAGGATGTTGGTTAGACCAGAGATAATCTCAGTGCCTCTACCAAGTGTTTACAGGGGTCACACACTGTGCAGAGTGCTTCAGATACCGCCTCTCATTTAATCCACACAACCCTGCAGTGAAGACATTATTGTTTGCCTTTCGTGGAGCAGGAGGCTGAGGTTTCGAACCCAGGGCCTGACCCCAAAGCAGAGGCAGTGTGGTGGCACCAGGAAGGGCACAGGCTTCAGAGCCTGAGACCTTAGGTTCAAATCCCGGATCTGCTTCTTACTGGCTGTGTGACCTTGCGTAAATTGCTCAACATCTCTGTGCCATCACAGAATGGGGACAATAACAGTGTTTGCCTTATAGGGCAGGCTGGGGAGCAAATGAATAACTGCGCTCTGAGAATTATTATCTGAGTACGAGGCTAGTAAGTGCCAGTGACGATTATGAGTCACTCTTCCTGCACTTTCCAAAAGAGAAAGCAGAGGTCCTTGGAGGCCGGAGCTGGCCTTACCTCTCCACCTCGTCTCGAGCCACAATGTCCCCTTTCTTCAAAGCCTTGATGGCGAACAGCTCCCCACTGGACCGGAATTCGGAGAGCAGCACCTGGAACCACAGGCAGGCAAGGGGGGTCTTAGCGGCCAGCCCCGGCCCCGGGGGTCTGGACTCCCAGCCCCCAACCCCTTGCCCTCCCCCCCTCACCTTCCCAAAGTGACCCCGGCCCAGCACCGCCAGGAACTTGAAATCCTCGAGGGTCAGGGGTGACTTCCTCAGAGGGCTGTGGAGAGAGGACACTGGTGGGGCTAGGGGCACGGGCAGGGGTGGTGAGCGGGGGTCTGGGGGAGGTGTGTCACCTGCACAGGGCGGGGCCTGGGGTCTCCTGGGTCTCCGAAGGCAGCTCGGGAGTGGTGGCAGTTTCCCGGATCGGGGAACTCTGCAGCAGGGAGAGGAGGCCAGAGTGAGGGGAGTCAGGGATCCCCCCAAACCAAAATAGCCTCCGAGGCCCCACATGATCTGCCCCTTCAGCTGTCTGTCCTCTCCTCTCTTCCCATGGGCCCTCGCTCACTCCCTTCTGGCCTCACTCGCCCCCTCCCTCTGCCCTGGACGCACCAGGCACATTCCTACCCCAGGGCCTTTGCACGGCTGTGCCGGCTTCCTGGACTGTCCTTCTCACACACACTGGTGCGGCTCCTCCTTCCTCCTTGTTAAAATGTCCCTTCCCAGGTGGTTAGCTGACCCCTGTGTTAACTAAGAGAACCCCTCAAGGAAGACCTTTATGACCATCCACTTCCACTTAACGAATAAATAAATTTTTTCTTCCTTATTGATGCTCTTAATAGTATTTTCTTTTCTCTAGTTTGCTTTATCATAAGAATGCAGCATCTAATACACATAACATATAAAATATGTGGTAATCAGCTGTTTATGTTATCAGTAAGGCTTAGTTAAGTTTTGAAAGAGTCAAAATTACATGGATTTTCAACTACATGGGGGTTGGCACCCCTAACCTCCGTGCTGTTCAAGGGTCAGCTGTACTTACCTGTGTATTGGGATTAGCTTTAATTCTTTACGCCACAAGCACGTATAAGGACAAAAAATCAAAATTAATTTTTGTTTTCAAAACAGAGGCTTTTGGGAATGATAGTGGATCATTGGGAATAAAAAAAAAAAGCCAGGCATGGTGGTGGCTCCTGTAGTCCCAGCTACTCAGGAGGCTGAGGCAGGAGGATCACTTGAGCCCAGGAGTTGGAGGTTGCTGTGAGCTAGGCTGACATGACGGCACTCTACCCCGGGCAACAGAGTGAGACTCTGTCTCAAAAAAAAAAAAAAAAAAAAGACAGGGTCTTGCTGCCAACTGGGGTTGGCAAATGCTGGCAGGTGGACCAGACTGTTTTTGTACAGTCTTTGAGAGCTAAGAATGGTTTTTACATATTTTAATTGTTGGGAAAAAAATCAAAAAAAGGAATATTTTGTTATGTATAATTGTTCTATGATATTCAAACTTCAGTGGTTCGAACTTTCACTGGTTTCATTCTAACCAGTAAGGTTTTACTGGAACACAGAGGTGCCCCTTCATGTACGCGTCACCGGCGGCTGCTCTGAGGCCAGGCCGCAGACAGGGACCGTTTGGCCCACAAAGCCGAAAATATCGACTATCTGGCCCTTAACAGGAAAAGCGTGCCGACCTCTGCCCCAGATCAAGATGAAGCACATTTCCATCACCCGGCGAGCTCCCTGTGTCTCCCGGCTTTCGGTGGCCCTTGCCGAGAGGACGCCGCAATCCTGACTCCGCCGCGAGCAGAGCAGCCGTTTCAGATGTGGGGCCTCGCTGCGGCCCCACCCCTGCTCCTTTTACAGGGCGGTGCACGGAGGCTGGACAAGTGAGGCTCCGAGTCGGCAGGGCAGGGTTGGGGACACAGGCCGGCTGCTCCCGGGCTCGTGTTTGTGACAGGATTAGAGAACTGGGCCCTGGTTCTGCGGGAGACGTGCTGTGCAACCCGAAGGAAGTTCCTGGTGGTCTCTGAGCCAGGAGCAAGACCGCTGATGCTACCTAGACCCAGGCCTGGCCAGGGGAACAGAGGACAGAGGTGGGGGAGGGACGCTCACCGGGCTGGATGGGCTGGAAGGAGGGCTCACAGGGCTCTTCTTGGGCGAGCTGTCCCAATCCACCCCGAGGTTTAGCTTCTCCACCGATATGTCACTGCAGCAGAGGGGAGGAACGTGTGTCTGGGACCCGGTACTCCAGGAGGCAGTAAGAGGCAGCGGGGACCCCAGGGCCCTCCCTCCTTACCCTGCAGGCCGGGCCTCAGACCTTGGAGAAGCCCCGGGACTGAAGGTGGCTGTCGCCGTTGCGTTCGGGATAAGCCTCCGAAGCAGCCGCACCCATGTGGCAACATCAATGTTCATCTGCCTGGCACGCTGGAACGCCTTCCCTAGGGGAAGGGGGCAGGTGTCACCCTCCGTGACACTCCCAGGACCCCTGGCCTCCCCCTGGAGGGGGGGGCCCGGACAACCCCCCTCACCTTGCTGCTTGGAGAAGATTTTTTTCTGCCGTCGGAGCCGAGGGATCCTCTCGATGATGGGGTTGCGGAAGGTGACCTGGGGGGAGGAAGCCCTTAGGAGCACAGGTGTGCACACCCAAGTGTCTTGGGGGTTCTGATCACGGTGACATTGAATTGAGAGGGTCATCAAACCAACACGCCTCCTCAAGTGCCATGTTGGAGAGCAAGAAGCAAGTGACCGGACCACCCTCCAGAGGCGGGGAGGGCTCTGACCTGACAGGCTCCACCTGCAACTCCAGCCAACACATCCTGCAGCCCCCAGCACCCCGACTGCCCAGGTGTGGTCGCAGACCAGCATCACCTGGGAACTAGCTAGACAGAAATGCAGATTCTCAGGCCCCCCTCAACCTAATGAACCAGAAACACAAGGGGCTGGGGCCCGGTGCTGTGTGTCTCAACAAGCCTCCCGGGGATGCTGGTGCCCGCCCACAAAGGCAAACCATGAGTCTAGTTTAATTCTCCCAATTGAAACACACTTTTTTTTTCTATTTCAGAGACAGGGTCTTGCTCTGTCCCCCTGGCTAGAGTGCAGTGGAGTCATCATAACTCACTGCAGCCTCTCGAACTCCTGGGCTCAAGCGATCCTCCTGCCTCAGCCTCCTGAGCAGCTGGGACCACAGGTGTACACACTACCATGCTCAGCTAATTTTTTTTAAATTATTTTGTGTAGCAATGGGGTCTTGCTATTTCCCAGGCTGGTCTCGAACTCCTGGACTCAAGTGATCCTCCACCTTAGCCTCCCAAGCAGCTGGGACTATAGGCTCGAGCCTCCAACACAACTTTTAGAAGGTGCTGAAGTCACAGAACTGCAGTGTCTGATATGGTTGCCACATGTGGCAAGTTAAATTGGTTAAAATTTAAGTAAAATTAAAAGTTTGGTTACCTGGTCACACCGGCTACACTTCAGACATAAAACATTTGCATGTACAATAGAATTCAACTACTATAAGCTCATCAACAACAGAACAATAGAAAGCTCTACCGGATGGTGCTTTTGTAGAGGTGTAAGAACAAATCAAAATGCTATGAGTAAACCTTGAAGGTGAGTAGCAATGTCTCAGAATTTGCCCCTTGGGCCACCAACCGCCACCCTCTCCTTGGTTTGGGACAGTTTTCCTAATGCAAGAACAACACATTCACTGCCCCACCATCTGAAGTCAACTCTCTTCTCTGTTCCTTTCTTTCAGTGGTCCTTGATTATCAGATCATGTAAGAATTTCTGCATGGGGGCCGGGCGGCGCAGAGGCTCACGCCTGTAATCCCAGCACTCTGGGAGGCCAAGGCGGGAGGATCCCTGGAGGTCAGGAGTTTGAGACCAGCCTGGGCAAGAATCTTAGATCGTGTCACTGATGTAATTAGGTGTACTTTCCTAACAAGATTCACACACCAATCTAAAAGGCATCTTCCCCTTCTAGAAAACCGGGAGCAGGGGAGGCAGGAAGCATTTTCTCAGGGTCAGGGGTTGGGCTGTACCTCGGCCACCAGGCAGCCCTGGGGTTCCATGTCCAGTTGCACCTCGTGCCTCTCATTGTCCAAGAAATCCTCCAGCTTCAGGAATTTGAGGGCACACAGGCCCCGCTGGTCCCGCCAGAACACAGCCAACTCCAGCTCCCGTGCCTGGAGGGGGAAGGAAGACGGCCATCACTTGGGGTGCCTGAGGCCCAGAACTCCTCCTCCTCCTCTAAGCCCTGTGGTCCCCCAACACAGCTCACCCTCTCCAGCTCCAGGGTGAAGCTCTGGTCCCAAGCATTGGGGCCACACGGCTTCCAGGACGTCTGGCCCACCACCATGTTATCCAGCTTAAGCACGGTGCTGACCTCACCTGCAACGGGGGATTTGGGGGGGGGGTCATCAGAAAATGCTGCGGGGGGAGGTCTCCAGTATCTTTTAAAGAAATCCTCCCCTCCATAATGTTCTGCTACTGTAAAGTTTTGCCTTTGATGTTTAAAGTCATTAATCCAATTGCTTTTTTCCATATGGTGTGAGGTAGGGATCCAAGTTCATTTTTGTTCCACATCAAAGTCCCAGCAATATACTCCCCTAAGGATTCTCCTTAGAAGAAAGGCAGGCAGGTGTCCATCAGCAGATGCCTATGTATGATGCTTACATAATGCCCAAGTTAGAAACAGCCTACTGCCCATTAAAGGAGAATTAATACATAAACTGTGATACAGTCTTAGTAGCTAAAGTATCAATTGGCTGATATTCAACTGTTTTTTACCTTAAGAAAAGGCAATTTGACATGTCTCAGACTAACACACAAAAAAAAAAGGATTGTTAAACAGGAATAAATACGAATCCTGCAGCATCGCACAATATTAATGAGTCTCCCAAAGCAATACTGAAGGAAGCCAGTACACAGAGTACGTTTTGTATGAGTCCATCTATATAAAGTTCAAATGCCAGGCAAAATGATACCATATTGTTTGAGAAGCATACATGAATGCTAAACACTACAAAGAAAAGCAAGGAAATTATAAAAGGCAGGACAGGCTGGGCGTGGTGGCTCACACCTGTAATCCTAGCACTCTGGGAGGCCGAGGCAGGAGGATCGCTTGAGCCCAGGAGTCCCTGTTAAACACTAACTCCCTATACCCCTCCCCCGGCCCCTGGCACCACCATTCTGCTTCTGTCTCTACGAATCTAACTACTCCAGGGACCTCATGAGTGCAATCACACAGTATTTGTGTTCTTGCCAGTAGTTTATATAATTTAGTATAATGTCCTCAAGGTTCATCCAGGCTGCAGCATGTGACAGGATTTCTTTCCCTTTTATTTTTTTTTATTTTATTTTTTTTTTTTTTTGAGACAGAGTCTCACTCTGTTGCCCGGGCTGTAGAGTGCCGTGGCATTAGCCTAGCTCACAGCAACCTCAAACTCCTGGGCTCAAGCAATCCTTCTGCCTCAGCCTCCCAAGTAGCTGGGACTA
>CAUYRT010104986.1:0-19579 GCA_963574885.1 Lepilemur ruficaudatus | reverse complement strand
GGTGGCGCATGCCTGTAGTCCCAGCTACTCGGGAGGCTGAGGCAGAAGGATCGCTTGAGCCCAGGAGTTTGAGGTTGCTGTGAGCTAGGCTGATGCCACGGCACTCACTCTAGCCTGGGCAACAGAGCGAGACTCTGTCTCAAAAAAAAAAAAATGAAAACATTGATAATTTGCTGGCAGGGATGGGGAATACTTATTAAAATTACAAGTGCATATGCATATAACCTGTCAACCCAGCAATCTCATTTTTGGGATTCTTTTCCATAGAAATAAAAGCACTGTTGACAAGAACATATATTATAAAGATATTTATTGCAGTATTTTTATAGTGGCAAATTAAAAAAAAACACCTAGAAAACAAATGAATACCCATCAAGAGGATAAATGACTGTATGTATCGTTATATGTACCCTCCATGGAATATTATGCAGCCTCTAATACTCATGAGTTTGAGTTATCCCAGATGACTTGGCATGATCTCATAAGGTTCTGTTGAATGAGATATGCAAGGTTCAGCAGTGTATATCATATGATCTTCCAATCCCATTCATAAAAAACAATGACCCCCCCAAAAAAATCTGTACATGAACAGGAATTTACACATAAGCATATATAAAATCTGATTTTAGTAGCATAGAGAAAAAACATGCAACAATATATACAAAGTTGTTACATGGACTATGTTTATGGGATTACTCATGTGAGAGGAGGAAAGAGCCAAGCAGAAGAGAGAAGGAAAAAAGACAACTGAAAAAGAGATATGTAAATGATTATGGTTGTACATTTCTAAAACGTTAGGTGTGTGTGTAGATACAACTAAATATTTTTAAAAGATTGGAAAGGAGCATATGGTTAAAATGATCACATCTGAAACCATAGGCTTAGCCTGGACAAATCTCCCCAGTCTTCCTCCTGTGGTTTGCATCTGCCTTTATTTAGCTTGCAAATGGAATCAGACAAGGCAGCCTTTTCCCCCTCATTTACATACCTAATACAAAGGCAGACCCTGGAGCTCTAAGCAGACGGGCCTGTTTGGGTGGTTCACAAGAATCAGCGAGTGAGAGTGCAGATGGTGCAGCACAATCCATCTCCAAGTAGGGGAATAACTCAAAGACAACAACCACTGCATCATCCTCATTAGAGAAGACAGCAGACCAGGGGTACAAGAGTATGTGCCAGTCTGTGGTCATTTCAGTTTTTATGAATCATGTCAAAATGGAACCGCCCACATCTTCCAACACAATGCATTATTTTTTATAGACTTAGCAAAGCAAGTCATAAAGTAAATATTCCTTTTGCCAAATGAAGTAACACCCTAATTTTACATGGCTTGTGTATGCATAGTTTTGAATGTGAGGATCCCCTGAAACACTCAGACCACTTCCCTGTCATTGAATGAAGAGGGCAGACAGTCTAGCTTTAGGTGGGCATAAACTATCCACTTCAACAGTTAAGGCCAAACTAAAGAATAAAAGAGATGACTTTCAGTTAACCGGACAGTGATATTTCGTAATCCAAACCACACTTAGTGCTTTGTGTAAGTGATCACTTCTGTGTCATCAGAAGTTTATCTCAGTGGACTCACGGTTGGTGGGGACACCAGGAAGAGGTTGAGTCTTATTCTGGATCTCCTGATGATTTCCTGTCCCGGACTTGCCCAACGGGCCTTGGGACAGATAAAGATACTTATGTTGTACATTGCTGGTGAATAGTGATTTTTTAAAAAAAAAAACATCAGTAGTCCACTACTGAAGTAAGATTTGTACTGTCACTCAGCCATTCCTAGACTTCAGTTCTGGTTGACTTTAATATCATTGATTTGCAGTGGTTGGCTGTAGAACTATGTCAGTACGCTGAATGCTGTTGTCCCTGAAGCTACTGTCAGTTGAGTTTTAGATGTTTTTGTAGAGGGCATAGATTAAAGGTGAAAGTCAAATATTTAATTCTTTAAGGTGGAAACATGTGAAACTATGCCAATATTTTTTACCTAATAACCTTGGCGTTATCACTGATAGTACCAAGTGGAGTTTTTTCATGAGCCCGCTCATAAATAATATGGTACTCTTTTGAGTAATTTTTTTGTTTTGTTTTGTTTTTTAGAAACAAGGTCTCACTCTGTCATCCAGTCTGAGTAATGCACTGTTTTAAGCTGGCAAGGTTCTGATTGTTCTGATGCATTTTATTAGATATGTATTTCTTTGTATATTTTCAGGAAAAGTCAACAGATGCTTTATCTTTACGTGATTCTTTTCCTATCTTATCCGTTTTATTTCTAGGCACAGAATTTATTAGGACTGGCTTTTAAAAAATTAATGGCTTTTCTGAGGTATAATCTACTTACCATATAATTCACCTACTTAACATGTACAATTGAATGTACATGGTTTTTAATATGTTCACAGAGTTGTGCATTCATCATCATGATCAATTTTAGACCATTTTCATTACTTCCAAAAAGGAAAAAAAGCCTATTAGCACCCACTCACTCCCCCACTCCACCTCCAGTCCCAGCCCAGGCAACCACTAACCTACTTTCTGTCTCCATAGATTTGCCCATTTTTGCCATTTCATACAAATAGGATCATACAATATGTGACCTTTTGTGATTGGCTTCTTAAACTTAGCATAATGTTTTCAAGGTTCGTCCATGTTATAGCATGTATCAGTACATCCTTTTCTGCCAAATAATGTTTCATTTTTTGTATAGACCACATTTTGTTTATCCGTTCATCAGTTGATGGATATTTGGCTTGTTTCTGCTTTTTGGCTTTCATGAATAATGCTGCTATGAATATTTGTGTATAGTTTTTTGTGGGGAAGTCTGGCTTTTAGTGACTCAGGGGCCCTTTGAAATTTGAAATACCAGTGATATCATAGATAAATAGGACACCCAGATGTGCTCTTGCTGGGGGCCCTCTGTTCAGACACATGAAGTATCTGGATTGCCCAGATCAGGAAGGTGGCTTCCTTGGCGCACAGATCTAGAGAGTGGAGTGTGGCCCTGTGTTTAGGTTTCTTGCTCCCAGGTTCAATGCTTTACCAACTGACGTGGACACATGAAGGCCAAAGAAGACCTAAAGCCAGCAAGGCACGTATTTGTGAAAGCCTTGCAGACTTTTTCTGTTTGCTGTTTCTTCTGCTTTGTCATTTACAACAGTGAGGTCTGGTATGAACGTGAAAGAAGAACATGGATTAGAATGTTCCTTAGAGATCTTTTAGTCCCATGTCCTTGTTATACAGGTGACGAAACTGAAGCACAGAGAAGTGATGTGACTTCTCACCTGAGTTCGTGGCAGAGCAACAACTGGAATGTTGGTCTCTCCTTTCCTTGTCCCACGTCCTTGTCTGCCCCTTTAGGGCGAGCATCCATGCCCTGGAGCTGCTTGAAAGGTGGTGCTGAGCCATTTTGTGTCTCTTCTCCAATAGAATCCTGTCACGGGGCTGCTGTCAGCCAGCCATGAGCAGAAGGACGCCTGGGTACGGGACAACATCTACAGCATCCTGGCCGTGTGGGGCCTTGGCATGGCCTACCGCAAGAATGCCGATCGCGACGAAGACAAGGCCAAGGCCTACGAGCTGGAACAGGTAATGGTGACTGATGGCTGTGTCTTGGCTACTTGGCCCCTTTTCCTTGAACTGAAAAACCCACGAGGAAGTAGCAGTGTGTGCAGAACAGTCTAGGTGCAGACCTCTTCTTCCATTTCTGCTGTAGAGTATTTTGAGCAGGCTCTTAGATGGTCTCAACTTCACATTTGTCTTTCTGTTTTAGATTTTTCTCTCCATAAAACAATAACATCAAAAATCACACCAAATAAGAAATGAAAGCATCCAAATTTCTAACCCCAAAGTGTCGATTTGCCTATTAATAGCTATATTTCTCTCACACATGTTCTGTCCACTTTATACATATTTATATACAAGGCATCATTATAAACTAATATGGTTAGTTTTTAAAAGTAAGCTCACCAGAGCTACACATTCCAAAGTGTGTACTCTTCAGAGTAGTCACATTGAAAGAATATTTATCCAAACATCATTGCCACTGCTTGAATATTTTTGAAACTTCCCTTAAAAATACCTTTCTAGTTTGAGCCATTCCAGGAAAGAAGTCTTGTTAATTTATGGTCACCCTTTAATTTTGAGTCAAACTGGTGCTGTCCAGTTTTCATGCCCATGTTACTCACCATACAACACAATGAAGTCCTTTTATTGTTTTCCAAAATAAGAAACTAAGACACGCACCAAAGCAAAAATTTGCCATCACTGAGTTTGTAAGAAAATAATCTGAGCGCAGGAGGTGTTTTCTGAGTGTTTTGAGTGATAGTATTGAAGTAGGGAACATTGAAATATAAAAGTATGATTCTCTTGGAATGGGACACCTTGGGATCTATCTGTGATTCAGACATTCCTCAATGGCTCTCACATTCAGTGGGTTGTTGAGCCCAGGAAGGGTTCTGAGAGCCTAGTCGGTGCTTGTTTGTAGCAACCCAAGTGGGCCTGAGTGCCAGGCAGCGTGAGGGAAGCTTTCAGGCCACCGGGAGGCAAAGAAAGAAGCTTGACAGTGGAGGCAGGGTTTGGATGTGACAAGATGTGCTGAGTGTGAGATGACAAAATCACCCAGACTTGGCAGGGAAGGCAAGTAGGGATGGTTTTAAAAATTGCATACAGCAAGACTTGAATGCTCCTCCAAGAAGTTGGATGACTTTTATGTAAGTGAATCATTCATGTAATTTGACATCGATGTCCTACAAATCTCCCATCTTCTTTGAGACAAAATCAAAGTAAAGCAGTGCCCATTCACTCACACACACACACACATACTCACACCCACCCACCCACCCACCACTCCTACTCCTGCCTGGCTTGGGTTAAGTTGATTAGATTTGCTGCCCCTTGACTAACCATAGTGAGACATGAACAGGCCACGTTGTTTCCTAATGCCTTTTACTATACGGTGAGTGTGGTTAATAACTTGATTACGGAAAATAACACGGGACCTTCCAGTGATCCTCAAGAAGGACACTATTGCATTTCGGGATTGAGTGCTTCAGTCCTTCATTGTGTGAGACTCTCCCATGCATTGCAGGACATTTAGGGTCCCTGGCCCCTACTCACTAAATGCCCACAGCCCCCACCTCCATCATTGTGACAATAAAAATGTCTCCGCTCCTGGGGAATGGTAATATCACCCCCAGTTGGGAACCATTGTATTACTTCCTAATGGAAAATAACTTTATTTGAAGGGCAGTTAATTGACAAATGTTATTGCTGTACAGTGTCGGAAATGCTAATTATAACAATGTTAACTTTGCCTTATAATTACGAGGGAACATTTTCTGCCCCAGCAGAGTTTATGACATAAAGTGAGATTATGTCCTAGAATCCTAGGATTTAGGATCATCCCTTCCAGACTTTTCACTGGTGATAAATTTTCAGGGTCTTTCACTTTGTCGTCCCCTGTACGTTCTGTGAGAGAGATGTTCATGCCCCTGGGTGGGAACTTTTCCAGCCAGACTACTTTGACCTACAAAATATCCCATTCTTTAGCCACTTGTGAAGTATTAATAGTTTTATAGTGTTTTTAACAGGACCTAGTGTAAGACCAGTCTTTAAATGGGCCTGACTCGTGGAGGAAGTTGCAGGCAACACAGCATAATTGGTTAAGAGCTCAAACTCTGGCGTCTGACTGCCTGGCTCTGTCCTCGCTGAGCCCCTTGCCAACTGGGAGACTTTAGCAATGTTACTTCATCTTACTCAGCCTCAGGTTCCTCTTCTAGAAAGTGGGGTAATAATACAACCCCCCTCATAAGGCCAGTGAAAGAATTAGAGATAATCCAGGTAAAGTGTTTTGTACAATGCCTGGACATAGTGTCTAATCGATTCATGTAGCATTGTTGTTATTTATAATGATGATAATAGTAATTGGCTATAATACATCATATTATTAAGAAACCTTGGCGGCCACTTGTGTTTTGTAAGAACTTTACTCAATAGTCCAGTAATGTTGTCACAAATGTCTATTTTGGCAAAACATCATTACTTTTGGGCAGGCGTGGCAGACTTAATTCATCTTTAGTGTAACAAAAATAAATTACCAAGAAATGCGACATAAAGTGCCAGAGTACTAGGCTTATAAAAATCGTGTTGCTAAAATGTCAGCAAGGAATCACTGAATTCCAGAGCTGGAAGATGCCATCAGATCCAGCCCCTTTATTTGAGATACCACTTTGTCAAGATTTTTCTTCCTTTGTCATGGAGCGGAGAAGCGGAGGTAATATGCACAGCCAGAACACTCGTGTGTGCTTGGGACCTGCCTTGTTTCTGATTCCATTCTCTTTCCACAGAACGTGGTGAAGCTGATGCGAGGTCTTCTGCAGTGTATGATGAGGCAGGTAGGCAGAGCACGACAAGTGTGGGTTTGCAAAGCATCGGAGTGGGCATTTCATGTCATTTTAATTGTGACAATTAACATGCTTAACATATTTTGAACTTTTCTTCTCAAGAGGAGGAAAAATTGAAAATATTTTGCTATTTAGTTTTTTCAAAATTGTCTTCAAGAATTGTATTATACTATAGAACCACAGTGTCAAAGGACACTTTCTGAGAATCTCTTTTGAAGAGTTACATGTGTAAAAGGAGAACATGACTTTTTTTTTTTAAGTGGAAACGAAAGCATGTTTTTTTTTAGAAAGCCACATACTATTGTTTATTCTGTCAAGTTTATCAAAGGGCATATTTTCATTTGAGATGAAATGCTTGAGTTCTTAAAACTTGACATTACCATTTACTGGTATTTTCATGAGGGGTAAAAAAAACAATTCATTGAGCACATACTGTATACAGAACATTATACTAGGATCTGCACAAGTCCAAGACAAATATGACACACTCCCCACCCTCAGTCAGCACCTTCAAAGACATAGTTGCTCTTTTACTTTCAACATTAGAAATGAGAAGTTGAAATTTAAACAAGTCTTTTTCCTCCCTCTTCCTTCTCCCTCTTGCTTCCCTTTCTCCTTGAGTACCTACCATGTGTCACAGCTGGGGATATGCAGACAAGGACACCCTTTGGCATGAACCCTCACCCCTGCAGAGCTTGTTAAAATCCTAGGCTGGGACACTTCCGGGGATGGGTGAGAGGAATCCCCAGCACAGCCCCTCTGTGTGGTGCTCACTAGCAGCTGCCTTCCATCCCTCTGGATCCCCAAAGTAGCACATAAAAGGTCTAGAAACGGGTGATTGGCCCTGAGTGTGACCTGTGGCAGCCATAAACCCCCGTAACTATGTGGAGCCGGCTCACCTTCCCCCTCAGGTGGACAAAGTGGAGAAGTTCAAGTACACTCAAAGTACCAAGGACAGCCTGCATGCCAAGTACAACAGCGCCACCTGCAGCACCGTGGTGGGCGACGACCAGTGGGGCCACCTGCAGGTGGATGCCACCTCTCTCTTCCTTCTGTTCCTGGCCCAGATGACTGCCTCCGGTGAGCCAAGGCTGCTTGAGCCCATTGTACAGGGAGTGACAATCCAGAAAAGGGGTGGGGAGGAGGGCAGGCAGCAACCAGCGTCTTAGTCCATTTGTGCTGCTATAAGAAAATACCTGAGACTGGGCAATGTATAAAAAACAGAAATGTATTTTCTCACAGTTCTGGAGGCTGGGAAATCTAACATAAAGGTGCCAACAAGTTCGGTTGTCTGGTGAGGGTCACATCCTCCAGAGGGGAGGAATTTTGTGTCCTCACGTGGCAAAAGACAGAAAGGCAAGAGAGCCAAGTGCTCCATGAAGCCTCTTATATAAGGACCTTAATCCCACTCATGAGGGGAGGAGCTGTCATGGCCTCATCGCTTCTTAAGGCTCCACCTCTTAATACCATCACATTGGCAACACCTGAATTTTGGAGGGAACACATTCAAGCCATAGCAATCAGTATTTTAAGTGAGCAGTTTATGCAAAGGAAAAGCTTGCTTCTCTATGATATTATACACATTTGCCTCTGTGATAGGGGAGGGAGTGTAGCTACCCTACCTGTCTGTGAGCTGCAGGCAGGACAGTCAGCCTCCACCTGGGCCCTTGCAGGACAAGGGCTGTTGAGCTGGCTGTTAGCTTCTTTCTGTTAAGCCCAGAGCTTCTTTACGGTCACTCTCACCTAGTTCCTGGAGCAACCTAGGTCAAGTCCAACTTTGACAATTCAGCTATCTGCAGGCAGTCTCACATCTGCTCTTAGACGTTTCTCCTCTGGGATTAGCAGCCCTTTGGCTCTCCCTCTCACTACCCTAGTCACCCTCTTCTAGATACACCCTCATTTGTCCAAATTACATTCAAACAACATCATTTCCACCGCTCAGCAGCGTGCCCAGAGCGGGCTGACCAGCCTGCAGCACCTGTGCTGTGAGTAAGCCCACAACCCACAGATGGCCTGCCTCGTTCCCGTTGAAGCCAGAGCTGCCGGCTTCTATGGCAGCCTGGACGCCAGGTCTCCTGAGCTCCAGGCTATGGCCATCTGTGCACACCAAGTGGTCATTCTCTCCCATGATGGCATCTGCTATGGATGCTGCCCTGGGTTAGGACACTTAGCAACTGTGTCTCAGAGTCCTCATCACCCACCAGTACAGTCACTTGACCTGCCCAAGGCCACCCATTTATTTCAGACTGCAAGCATGAAACTCTAAAAATCCCAGAAATCAGTAAGTAATATCATGGCTTAGTGAATAAATTACACATTTACAAAAAGACTTCAGGGTTATGAAAGTTAATATGAGATCACTGTAGGTATTTTTGAAAATATACCAAAATACAAAGAAAAAATTCCATTGCCAATTTTCATTTGGATGTGTCTCCTGTAAGTCTTTTTTTCTATACACTTTTTTACGTATTTAAGGACACATTGTATACATAAACATAGCCTTTTTATGATATTGCATTATAACTTAAGCATTTTCCCAATGTTCTTACAAGTTCTTCATAAACACTATTTTTGTGACTTTATCAATAGATATATCATAATTAATTTAACTATTCCTTTATTCTTTTTTTTTTTTTGCTGTTATAACTAGTGTTGCAATACCAACTTTGTCCCCATCTCTATTTACCTCCTTCTGACAGTTAGATGTCATTCAAAGGCTACTCATACATACTACCAAACTATTTTCAGTTTCTAGTTAAACTTTGTTTTAGTTAAACTTCTAATCTAGCTTACTAAAACTTCTCTCATCGATGTGACTGTGTATCATATATTCATACCAGTGTGAGTAATTCATATTTTTAAAATATGTACATTTCCATAACTGATTATAACTTTAAGAGTCCAAGTGAAAAATCAGCTTTCCTGGACTTGCCTGCCTCAGTGAGTTGATGCGACCCCCTGGGCAAGTCCTGGGAGCTGGGCTTTCCAGGCGGTGGAGGGTCAGCTCGTGGAGCTGGGGGCTCTAGTTTCCCTTTATGCCTCTGGTGAAAAGTACTCACCCTTCCCTTGGGCTCACTCAAGGATAGGGACAGTGTCTCTGGTTCTTTTGGGCTAAAATCCTTGCTTTGTTGGAACTTTCTCTGCACCAATACAACATGTACCAGAGGCCCCATACCTTCTCTTTCAACCCTTTGTATTCATAGGCACACACTGGAAAGTGCAGCCCATCCACCCACCCCTCCTTCCTTCCTTCCTACCTTCCTTCCCTCTTTCCTTTTTCTGAGATTAGACATTAACTGTTATGACTGACTTCAAATTTAATTTTTGATGCCCTATAAAGAAAAATGAAAATAAGGGTAAAAGTACCTATTTCCTAGTGCGATATTTAGAATTTATAATTGGTAGCTCTCTCTTCACAACATGTTTTTCTTTACTAGGCTTGCATATTATTTTCACCCTCGACGAGGTGGCCTTCATACAGAATCTTGTCTTTTACATAGAAGCTGCATATAAAGTTGCTGTAAGTATCAACCCTGGTAGCCTTCGCAGGCATGCCAGTCATCGAAAAGAATAAAAATCATACAGTTCCTTGAGGGCCAGGCTCTTTGGGGCTGACCAGAAGGCTAACAAGACTAGAGCCATAAGATTGTGTCACCTCTACATGCAAAGTGCACAGTTTTGTCCTGGGATACAGTTGGGGGTTTTATGTTTTTGGAATATACTGCATGCTTTGTCTGAATCTACTATGCTTGTTTTAAATAAGACCCTAAAATGTCCTGTGGGGTGCATATGGGCTGCCCTGAGTTGGGGCTGATGAAATAGCAGCATTGGCACCGTGGTGGGAGCTGGGGTGTGGGAGGATCACCCCTGCCAGCCCCCAGGTGGAGGGGCCCGAGCCAGGCAGATCCCGGACCTGGGCCAGATCTGCGTGGGTATAACTGTGTACAAACCCCACTTCCTCCGGACTTCTGTCTGGTTTGGAAGGCAAAGACCGGTGCACTGCTACACAACAACTAAACTAAAGTACGCAAAGCTGGCTTTTTGAGGCAGTAAAGAAAGGATAGAGGTTGGTTACAAAAAAATTAAAAAACAAAAGCCACTATGGTCTGAAGGAAGATCAGCTAACTTTTTCTATAAAGGGCCAGAGAGAAATATTTTCAGCTTTGTGGGCCCTTTGGTCTCTGTTGCAGCTCCTCGGCTCTGCCTTGGTGGCACAAAAGCAGCTGTAGACAACGTGAACAAATGACATGGCTGTATCCCATATAGACTTTACAAAAATAAGTGGCAAGTTAGATTTGGTCCAGGGGTTATGTTTCACTGACCCCAGGTCTAAAGGAGTGATTCTCAACCAGGGGCAATCTTGCCCTTGACATTTGGCAACATCTGCAGACATTTTTGGTTGTCACATCTGGGGGAGGTGCTACTGGCATCTAGTTGGCCGAGGCCAGGGATGCTGCTAACCACCTTACAGGGTACAGGACAGCCACCTGCGACACAGAATTATCTGGCTCGAAATGTCAGTTAATGCCAAAGCTGACAAACCCTGGTCTAAAGAAACTTGAGAAATCTTTATGGAAAGAGTGGGCCTTTAGTAGTCCCTTGAAGGTTTGGCAGGGTCTAGATAAGCAGAAGGGCATGTGGGGTGGGGAATAGCTTGAACAGTCCCCGAGGCAGGAGCTGGCTCTGAGTGTGTGCCTGGGGGGCACCTGGGGAAAGGGGCGCAGAGTACAGGAGGAGACTTAAGTGGAAGTTGACATTGGAGAAGAGTAGAAAATAAAGTCAGCTTGTGACTGCGCAGAGGGGAGGCCAGATCACAGAGGGTATGGCCATCCAGTGAGAGAGACGTGAATGTGACGCACTAGGGAATAAACCCTTTGTCATTTTAGACTCTAAAGCAGAAAGTGAAGTGATCGAAGCGGTTTTTGAGGATGAGTCACTTGACACTGGGGTTGGAGTAAGATGGGGTGGATTGCAGGAAGGCCCAGACATGAGGACTACGGAAGGAAGGAATCCTAGGCTCAGCTGCAAGGCTCACTGGGCAGGAAAGAGTCTAAAGTTGCTCTAGGATGTCTAAGTCTCAATTTTCACATCTTGAAAATGTTCGTCTTCGGAGATAAACGTTGGTACTGTTTTTGTTGGGTTGTAAGCTTTCACTAGTACGTGTAGCATTATTTCAAACTAGCATCCAATACTTGGGTGTTGAAGTGAAAATACGAATTATAAAAGTTAGGTACACGTATATCAAGTCCTCTGCATGACAGTATTCTGAGCCAGTTCATATTAATCAGTTTTTAAATACCATATAAGTTCAGTGTTCTGTGCCTCAGTTTTGACTTTGGCTCCAGTTACTTGCTAAGCGTATTTTTCCCCATGAGATAATGCTAAAAATAGGTATTAAATTATTTTAGACGGGTTTGTTGGCTTCAAGTAGATATAAGTCATGTGTTAACGTTTCTTTATTCCATCTAACAATTTAACGTAAGGTCAAAGACACTGGCTAAATTAGAGGGGCAGCATTTTATTTGATTTTGAGATAAATAAAATATTTTGTTATCCATAAATCAAGAGTTTCTTACAAATTAATACCTTTTAGGAAAAGAAATTTGAGAGTGTTTTTGCATGTACTTTTGTTCCACTTGAGTATTTTCTTCTAAAATTCTGTACAGAGGTCACATGAACGGAAATTGAGAAAGAACACAGCATGAGTATGTAAAGCCTTAGAGAAGAGATAATCATGTTTCATTATTCCTGCGGTAACATAAAGGAAACATTTTCCCACAGCACTTCTCATATACCTCTTTCTCTCTTCTGATTACTATCTTTTTCTCCCCCAGGATTATGGAATGTGGGAGCGTGGCGATAAAACTAATCAGGGCATTCCGGAATTGAACGCAAGCTCGGTGGGCATGGCTAAGGTGATAGTCGTCCTGTTTTTTCTTCTTCTGTATGTTTTTACTGCTTTGATTTGGTTCTGTTCATGAGGAGTTTGGATTTAATCTGATTAGCACATTTCTCAAAAGTCAACAGCAAGTATGTGAAGTTCAAGTGGCACATGTACCCCCGCCAACTGAAATTATGGGTAAAGAAAGTAGGTTTCCTGCACTGAAGTCTGCATGTGGCAGAAACTCAGAGTGCTCTGTCCTTGTTAGCCATTGTTATCACCCATGGGTCTAAGCTCTTGCTGTTGCTTTAGAAGCTGCATGTATAGTGTCCAGTCTTCTTTTCTGGGGTGTAGAGAGGGCTGAAGAATATGATCACTTTGGAGGTTGGGTTTACAAGTTCAAAAGTCTACAAGGTCAGACAAGTAACAATGAGTGAAGTTGGCCAGATAGCAAGATATCAGAGAGTGAGTATTGGGCACTCTAGGAACTTTCCCTAAAGGTATTCCAATTCAGACTCATTTCAGAAATACTCTTCAAGCCAAACGAAACACACCCATGGGGCAGATTCCATCTGCAGGCCACGGGTTTTGCATGTCTTGCCATAGGCATTTAGCCGGCCTCCTTCCCTCCTTCCTTCTCAAGACTGAAGTGTATTTTTTGGACAGAGTAAAGGCCCCAGCGCTACAATTTTTAAAGCATCAATAAATATGCTCTGTTAAGGTAAACATACTTGTTACTAAAAGAATTAACTTTCTGAAATGCCAGATATGCTAATGTTCAAAGTTAACTGCTAAAATGGGTGAGAGGAAAACCAACCATTAATTTAGTGCCATACACACACACTTACAATACTGTGAACTTGTTACTATTTCATTTTTTGGTAGAATACTAACTTCATTTTGAGAAATGTCTTTCTGTTTTCTCTTTCTTGTTTCTGCAATGAGCAGCAACATATAGGAAAGCTCTGATACACTGAAAATAAGGATAGAACAATAAGGATAGGACTCTTTAGCTGGATTTTAAAGATGCGTTTCATGGCCTTCGGAGAAATCATGTATGCTAGATTGCTTAATGAAAAAGGAGTGCCAGATATTGGGCTGTATGTTTATTAGAAAGAAAAATAATTCATACCTGTGTTTGCAGGCAGCTCTTGAGGCAATCGATGAACTAGATCTTTTTGGTGCCCAAGGAGGACGCAAGTCAGTGATCCACGTCCTGCCTGATGAAGTTGAGCACTGCCAGGTAACAGCTTAGCTTCTTGCATTGAGACTAGGGAAAGAGAGAGAGTCCTGGAGTGGAAGACACAGGCCCCGGTTCAGGTTCCCCACCTTTCTATCTGGGTGGTACTTGGCTTCTTTGAACTTCTGTTTCCTCATCCATAAAACAGGCATCCTGGGACCCTTTCCTCCTGCCTCACAAGGTGGTTGTAAAGATCAAAGTAAATCAACTTAGATGGTTTGTCCCAGCACTTTTTAAGACAGAAAGTACTATGCAAACGGAAGACACCACGATGCTGTGTATATGGGGTCAGCAATCAAAGCAGCCTTGTTTTGATGGAGGCAAAATCTATTTTATGTTTTTTGAGCACATAGGTGGTTTTCTCTCAGGTTTATGTCATGGTGCCCCAAAAGCGAATGACTAGCAAGCACTAGTGCACTTGATGGGGAGGAGGAGGGGTTGAGGATGGACGGGATGGGTAGTGGAGAAGAGATGAGATGAGAGAGATGGGAAATTAGTAGAACTTCCATGAAATATAGATCAGAGAAAGGAGTGATTTAATACAGATTAGGGGACTCCGTTAAGCAGACAGAAAGTCATCAATTGCTAGACAGTCAGCAAACTCTTCTTTAGTGAGGGCCCACTGTGTGCCAGGAACTGTGCCAGGGCTAAAGTGGGTCAGATACATAAAAACTTGTGAATGGAGGGTTTCTGGTGGGAGTTAGTGTTTCCAGGCAGAGAAAGCCTAGGGAAGAGTGACGAAAGAACAGGACCCAGGGTCAGTTGGCTCTTGGAAATAAAACTTTATTCAGAAGCCGAAGGGTTCCTCCCATCTCAACCTCACTTTCTAGCTTACTCTATTTTCCTCCATTAAGTAGTCCTTAAGGGGGAATCTGATCTTTCTTGAGGTACTAGATTCAAGCTGGTGTTTATCTTAGTAGATGAATAGTCTAGTGGAAATACGTGAGCTTTGCAGCCAGCTGGGCTTGGGTTAGAGTCCTAGCTCTGTCACTTACTAGCTGCATGCCCTTTAGGCACAAGTCTCTGTATCTCAGAGTGTCAGAGTCCACAGGTGTGAATTGGACATAATACCCTAAGTCCTTCCTTATATGGAAGATTTAATGAGCTTATGTTTGCAGAGGTCTAGCCACATGTCTGTACATGTTAGACCCTTTCCAAACTTTTCCTTATAATTTCAATTTTGTTCCAAGTTTCAATTACCTTATAATTGAAGCCATGTTATGGTGGTGCCTCTAATTAACCCTAGAAAGGTTCTAGGACTAAACTTATTCTGTCGGTTACCATTCAGCCTGAGCATTCACGAGAGCTTCTGGATTTAACTCCCTCTTTAAGTGGTTTCTGGGTCACCCAATCCAACTGGTCACATTCCACAGAAGCCAGACATTTCTCCATGCTGGCCCCATATGTGTGTTCTTTTCTGGTCTCTGTCTTCATGGCCAAGACACCTTAGCCTGCTGACACAGGTATCCCTGTAGTTCCTGCATGTCCTAAAGGTCCAGCAAAGTCAACAGAAAGCACAGAAGGATAGGAGACAAGGAGTTCCCAGCACAGGTTCCAGGCAGCCCCATGCTCTCTTCAGCCCCTGCTCCTCCCCAAAGAGCAGGAATCATTGGCTGGGTGGGCAAGATGGCCAGCAGGGCCATGCTGGTAGGACAAAATTCTACTCAAAATTGAGCACCATGTTTGAACATTCCCTTGGGACTAAGGTCATAGTCTTTAGATACTCCATCTAACTCTTAGTGCTTCTCCACACCACCTCTTTGTTTTTCATTCAGTCTATTCTGTTCTCCATGCTGCCAAGAGCATCGACATCTAAAGAGATTGATGCTGGACTTCTTTCCATTATTTCCTTCCCGGCCTTTGCAGTGGAAGATGTAAACCTGGTGAATGTGACCAAAAATGAAATTATTTCCAAGCTCCAGGTAGGCATTGGTCACGCTGGTGTCCTTCTGCCCTGTGTTGAGTGCCACTTTCACATGAGCAGCTCACTCAGGCCTCAGTTCTCCACGTGGTTAATGGCTTGGTTTGGCTAAGTGGACTCATAAAGTAGCAAAGTTCAGTTTACAGGTGAAAACAAAGTCTCAGTGATTAAGCGGCTTGGTTCTCTTCCTAAGTAGCAGAACTTGCACTCAAGCGGGCACCTTTGAATTCATACCACTGCCGTCATTCTAAGGTAGAGCTACTTAACCCTTTAGAGGTTACAGACAGACTCCTTTAAGAATCTCTCGAAAGCTATAGAGTCACTACCAGAAAAAAATGTGTATGTCCCAATATCCTCAAACTTCACACACAATTTCAGGGGACTTGGTGATCCCAAAGTTACAGTAAGTTTAAAAAATCCCCGTTCTGAGGTGAAATGCAATAACTATAACACAATGTACTAAACTGAGAATGTTATTAAGTACTCCAGCCAACTGCAGTTACCAGTAGAATTATCAAAGAATGTAAGTTTCCTAAGCTGAAATCTGCCTGTTAATTGTCCTATTTAGATCTAGTGGAAAATGCTTTTGTCCTTGGAGTCCCTATGTCTCCAATCATATTCCCAAAAGAAGGCAGCTGTATCAGTCAGGGCTCAGTGGAGAAAAAGGAACCACTTCAGGTAGTCAAAGTGGGAAGGGAGTTAGTGCAGGCAATGAAGCATTTAGGAGAAGAGCAGGTTCTAGGCTGAGCCTCCTAGGAGGACCCCCAGAACATCATGGAGCTGGCCACCAGGCCGGGGTTGGCTCCACGCCCACGCTAGAGCAGCGTCTGCTACAGCAGCCCCCGCACACTTAAGAAATTAGAGAATGGACACTCAAAGCTGCGATCCAAGGATTAGGGGGTCAGAGTAAGAGAGTGCTGCCCCTGCCCTCCTTTCTTGGCACCCAGGAATCTGGAGAGGAACACCGGAGCCTGCAACAGGAAAACTAGCAGCAACAGTCCTAAGCACAGGAAGTCCCTGCCTAGCTCCCTGCTAAGCCTCTCAGGGGTGCATCTGACTAACTGCTAGTAGTCTGGGGAATGTCCTTTTAGCTTCCCAATCTTTCAAGTAGGAGTAAACCAATCCAAGTATCAGCCCTCGTGGATTTTCCAAATAGCGAGGGTCCCTTTGCATCTTCATGTGATGCAGTAAATCAGAATGAAAGAATGGTCATTCACTGAACTCTTAGTAATTACTCTTGCAGCCCTGCTACTCCAGTGGAATGCTTTGGCATTCCCTTCCAAGTACTGATCAAACCTGAATTTACTTTGCTTATTACTTAAAAAATAACTATACTGATAAGCAAAGAGCACTCGGTACAAAATTCATTACCAAAAGCTTTCATGGGAAAGAGGGTGAAGAGCTGACATGAATAACACAAAAAGGCAAAGAAATTCCTCTGATCTCATCACATGTCCTTTATTTCTTTATCTTATTAGGGGCGTTATGGATGCTGTCGCTTTCTTCGAGATGGTTATAAAACCCCAAGAGAGGTTGTATTTAAATACTGTTTCTTATGGTTCCTTAACTGCTTCATATCTAAGTTGCCACTGTGTTTTTCTCCCTCTATTGATTATAATTATATGTTGGAATACTGGAAAGGGAAGTATTAATTTTGGAGTCAGCAAGCCTGGAGTTCAGCAACAGAATAGTAAGACCCTCAGGAAGACAGCAAGCTGTTAGTTTAAAACCAGCTTGTAGACAAGGACAAACAGTTCTGTGGCCACACATTTTTTGTGAGGACCGTGGCTTCCTCCTTGGCTTTCTTTGCCACAGTGATTAATATGATGATATAAATAAAACATATCATCTGCTAAGCACTGTGATAGGCAAATTGCTGTTTATTTGTTAGAAATATAGGAAGCTTTAGTGTAAAAAACTATCAAGGAGTCATGTGTATGTTTCTGATTTACTTTCTGAAATTTTACCATGGAAAACTGCCAAAAATAGCATCTCCCCATTATAGCAAAATCCTAGTCATACCAACCTCAAAGCTGCATTAAGCCAGACGAGCGAGGGACACCCAGGGAAGCACCGTGGTATTCTGTACGTAATGTAACATCACCCTTTAAATGTTTAACTCATTTGATTCCAGGACCCAAACCGATTGCATTATGACCCTGCTGAACTCAAGCTCTTTGAAAACATTGAATGTGAGTGGCCTGTGTTCTGGACATACTTTATAATAGATGGAGTCTTCAATGGTGATTCTGTTCAGGTGAGACGATGCTGAGCATTATGTTGGTAATAAGCATTTTCATCCCGTTCATGTATGATGATTATTAAAATGTAGGATTATACAAGAATTTAGGTCACTGTTTTGGTTATCTATTGCCACTTAACAAACTTTCCCAAAACTCAGTGAATTAAAGCAATAGCTATTTTATTTATTTGCTCCTGATTCTGCAATTTGGGCAGGGCCCAGCAGGGACAGGTTGTCAATGCCTCACCTCGTGTCAGCTGGGAGAGTTCCATAGGGATGGAAGATCTACTTCCAAGATGGCCTCAACTCATTGGTTGATGCTGGCTGTCAGCTGATGCGGAGAGCTCAGCTGTGCTGTTGGCTGGGGCCATGGCTCTCCTCCATGTGGCAAGCTTGGGCTACTCACAGCATTGTAGTCTCTGGGCCGTTAGACTTTTTATGTGGTAGTTGTCTTCCTCCCACCTCTCAGAATGCTAAGGCAGAAGCTGCCAAGCTTTCTTAAGACTTAGGCTAGAAACTGGCAAAGTGTTACTTTCATCACATTCTATTGGTTAAAGGGACATCCCATATTCAAGGGAGAAGGGACTAGACAATGGCATGAGTACTAGGAGGCATGAGTCACTGGGGACCACCAAAGAACAGTCTGTCACAGACAGGTTTTGTTGTGGCTGTTGTTCTTTCCAGATCAGCCAGTGGTTTTGCTGTCTTTAGCTCTAGTTTAATGTGCTCTCAGATAACATCTTATTTAATGTAACAGCCTCCTAATTGGTCTCCCAACCTCCAGCCTGGCTCCCTGCTGTTTCCATTCTCTGCAACCATGCCAGAGTGATCTTATTAAAAGGCAAATTAGATTACGCTACTGCAGTGGCTTTCGGATTTCTTTTGGGATGAAGTGCAAGTGCTCCATGTGTTTTGTGGGGTTCCATAGCATCTGGTCCGTGTTTTTGCCACTTTAGCCTAATTGCTTACTACTTATTTGCTTTCTTGAGTTCTGTGATCCAAACACACTAAACTCCTTTTGGTCCTTTGAACAGGCCATGCTCTCTCTCCTCTCATCTCAAAGGCCTAAAACATTCTTTTCTTCCCCAGTGCCCCTCCCTCCTTCACTTGGTTCATTGGAAGTGTGTCTTCTTTCAGAAAGCCTTCTCTGACCCTGAAAGCTGGGTCAGGTACCTCTATGCCCCACAGCACCTATAACAGCATGGGTCACACTGTATTTTATCTCCTACCTACATGTTAAAGGACCGTGGTAGAGGCCATCTCTATCCAGTTCATAGATATATTCTCTGTGCCTAGTACATAGCAAGTGCTCAGTAAATATTTGTTAATGTAACACTCATTTGTTCAAGACACATTGCTTTAGCTTCTACTTGGTACCATGCCCTGGGCTGAGCCCTGAGCATACCTTGTGGAGCAGAACCAACACACCCTTGCCACGCTCTTGGGAAGCTTATGTGAAGGACTGACATTCAGATGCTTTGCCATCTTTTCAGCCGGTTCTGTCACGTGTTTGGGGGAGGGGCTGATGAGCAATCAGATTCATTTTAGCTTTTTTTTTTTTTTTGAGATAGAGTCTCACTCTGTTGCCTGGGCTAGAGTGCCGTGGTGTCAGCCTAGTTCACAGCAACCTTAAACTCCTGGGCTCAAGTGATCCTTCTGCCTCAGCCTCCTGAGTAGCTGGGACTACAGGCATGCGCCACCATGCCCGGCTAATTTTTTCTATATATTTGTAGTTGGCCAATTAATTTCTTTCTATTTTTAGTAGAGATGGGGTCTCACTGTTGCTCAGGCTGGTTTCGAACTCCTGACCTTGAGCGATCCGCCCGCCTCAGCTTCCCAGAGTGCTAGGATTACAGACATGAGCCACTGCGCCTGGCCCTTTTTAGCTTTTGAA
>CAUYRT010104985.1:0-38526 GCA_963574885.1 Lepilemur ruficaudatus | reverse complement strand
CCTCAAACTCCTGGGCTCAGGCGATCCTTCTGCCTCAGCCTCCCGAGTAGCTGGGACTACAGGCATGCGCCACCATGCCCGGCTAATTTTTTCTATATATTTTTAGTTGGCCAATTAATTTCTTTCTATTTATAGTAGAGACGGGGTCTCACTCTTGCTTAGGCTGGTTTCAAACTCCTGACCTTAAGCGATCTGCCTGCCTCGGCCTCCCAGAGTGCTAGGATTACAGGCGTGAGCTACTGCGCCCGGCCTATTTCTTAATAGCAATAATTAGCATTTGTAAGGTGCTTCAAGTTCACATAAAACTTAAGTGTATTTGTTATGCCTCATTTGATCCTTATAGCCTTACAAGGTAAGATGAATATTATTCCTGTCAGAGACTTTAAGACATCATATTAACTGTATTTGCTTCTTTGCTTCCAACTCCAGACTGCAGGTTCCATAAGTTTTTAATATATTGTTCGTTATTCCATCACAGCACTCAGGAACTATTTATTTAATTGATTTTGATACTGTAATTGTCCCCATGTTTGTGATCAATGAAGAAACTGATACTCTCTGAAGGACTTATCTTGCCCAATGTCACACAACTGGTAGTGTAAGCCCTTGAATCCACATCTTGTCATTGTCACTGTCTGTCCAAATGGTCACTCAGCAAGGCTATCTGGCTGGCAAGGAGTCCCTTTATCCTGCTATAATGCACCACATTTTCCGGGTGGCTCTGTGTTACCATGCTGGACTCAGTTTCCCCTCATGCTGGAGGTTCAGAGGTGTGGACAGTGTAGGACATGAAGCCACAGTCCTTTGCTTAGGTTGGACTCTGAAAGTTTTGAAACCTCAGGGGTAAAAGTGGAAAAGAAATTGGGGAGGCAGTGGGAGTGATTTGAAAACTATAACCACTTCTCTGTCTTCTAGGAGTTGGAGACTTGGATTCCCCTGGGTGGAAGAAAAACTGTGAGAGAAAACTGAAGGAATCTGAATGTAGGTATTTGGCTCCGAAGCTCAGTGTTCTTTTGTAATACGTGTTACCGTGCGCATAGATACTGGGGAGGGGGGCAGCAATTTCTTTTTCTTCTGGCAGAGACTGGTGAGAATATAAATGAAGCACTCCTCTTCTTTCTTGGCATGGGGAGGACTGTATTTGCCCGCCTCCCTGCGATGGAACTGGGTTTTGGTCTCAGGGATGTGGGCAGACGTGGTGGGTACCTCCTCACAGACCTCATCATGACTATCTCTTCTCTCTTTTTTTCTTCCAAAAGAGTGAAGACCACATGTTGAAGGCAGCAGGGTTACAAGATGAAAAGAGCCAGGGTCCCTGAGTCACTGCCTGGCTGTGAGCTCCCAGGAGCAACCCAACCCATATGGAATTGTGACACAAGCAACAAATCAACTACTGTTATATCAAGCCACTGAGACATTTGGTTTCCTGTTAAAGCAACTAGCATTAATTGCCCTGATTGATACATGACTCTATGGATTTAAAGTGCACACTCCTACAAACTGTTCTTTGTACTTTAAAAAAAAAAAAAAACAGGCTTATTGTGGTTCAATTGACTTACCACAAACTTCACATATTTAAAGAATACGATTTGATAACTGTCAATAAATTATATACCCACAAAACCAACACCACAATCAAAATAAGAAACATTTCCATCATCCGAAAAAGTCACCTCATTCCCCTTTGAAATCTCTTTTCCCACCTTTTCTTCCCCTCCACCCCATGCAGCTGCTGGTCTACTTTATCACTATGAATTAGTTTGCATTTTCTAAAATTTTATGTAAATGACTCATACAGTATGCACTCTTTTTGTCTGGCTTCTTTCATTCAGCATAATGATTTTGAGGTTTGCACATTGTGATGGACAAATATCAAGAGTTTATTCTTTTTCATTGCTGAATAATATTCTATTCTATTGTATTCTACTGGACGGGCACACAACATTTGTTTATACACTCACCTGTTGATGGACACTTGGGTTGTCCTTTGCGTTAACCCAAGGATGCTAAGATTTTTTTCTATGTCTTTTTTTTACTCATAGAAGTTTTCTGGGGTTAGCTCTTAGATTTAGGCCTATGATCCAATGGTATAAGGTATGAATTGAGGTTAATATTTTTGAATATGGCTATCCAACCATTTCAATGCCATTTGCTGAAATGATTATTCTTTCTCTATGGAATTCCTTTGTCAAAAATCAATTTGCTATACATGTGCAGATCTCTTTCTGGACCCTATTCTGTTCCTTTAATGTATATCTTTATATATATATACAAGTCTACATTGATATATATCTTTACACCAACATGACACTATCTTGATTTTAATTTTCCAAAAAGTCTTAAAATCAAGTAGTTTAAAACTTTCAGTTTGGTTCTTCATTTTCAAAATTGTTTTGGCTATTCTAAGTCTTTTGAATCATATTTTCATATAAATCTTAGCTTCAAATCTTAGCTTGTAAATTTCTACCAAAAATATCTTGCTGGGGTTTAGATTAAAATTGGCTTGAATCTGCAGGTCAATTTTAGGAGAACTGACATCTTAACAATATTGAATCCTTCAATCCACGGGTAAGGTTTATCTTTTCATTTGTTTAGGTCTTCTTTGAGTTCTATCAGCTGTGGTGTACAGTTTTCAGTGTACAGGTCTTGCACAACTTTTGCCAGACTTAACTCTAAGTAAGTAGTTCATATTTTTTGATGCAATAGTAAAGGTTTGTTTTAAGTGTTTTTATGGTTGTTCATTGATAGTAGATAGAAATAGAATTAATTTTAATATATTGATCTTATATCCTGAAACCTGGCTAAATTCACTTGTAAGTTATTGTAACCTTTTTGCAGATTTTAAAAAATTTCTACATAGTCAATCATGTTGTCTGTTAATAAAGATACTTTTGTTTCTTCCTTTCATATCAGTATGCCTTTCATTTCTATTTCTGCCTCTTGCTATTGCTAGGACCTCCAGAAAAAAAGTTAAATAGAAGTGGTGAGAGTGTACATCCTTGCTTATTCCTGATCTTAGTAGGAAAGAATTTGGCCTTTTCATGATAAAGTGTGATGTTAGCTATAGTGTTGTCATAGATGCCCTTAATCAGGTTGAAAAAGTTTCCTACTATTCCTGGTTTGCTGGGACTTTTCAATCATGATTGGATGTTGAATTTTGACAGATGCTTTTTTTTGATGGTCTTATGGTTTTTCTTTTTTAATCTTTCAGTATTGTAAAGTAATAATTGATTTTCAATGTTAAATAAGCCTTGCATTCAGGGATAAACTCTCTCTTATTATAATGTATTACCTCCTATTAACCCCATTAAGTGTATTTTTTCATCTCCAACATTATTTTTCACCACTAAAAAGTTTGATTTGGGTCTTTTTATCTTCCATTCTCTTCTCACCATGCTCACGCTTCCCTCTCCCATCTCTGGCATATGGGGTATATTTATAAAAGCTGTTTTAATGTCCCTGTCTGCTAATTTTGTCATTTGTGTAATTTCTGGGTCTGCTCTTTTTGGTTACATTTTTTCCTTGCTATGAGCCTCATTTTTCCTTCTTCTTTGCCATTTTTGGTTAGATGAAAGGTGAATGTTACCTTGCGTTCTGTTATCATTGTTGCTGTTTGTTTGTTATAATATACTCCTTTCAATATTTTCAACTTTTTTCTGGGGCTCAGTTAAGTAACTTGGAGATGGTTTGATCCATTTGAGGCCTCGTTTAAGCCTTTCTAGGTGGGTCCAGAACAGCTTTTAGTGGAGGTTAATTTGGCTTACCTATCTGAAGGCTCCACTTCACACTCCACGTGTTAGCAAATCTTTCCATTCTGACTACTAAGAAGTGGTGTAAGCTTTGAAGATTGTTCCTGCTGCTTCTTTCCAAAGGTTCTTTTTCAGGAAGTTCTCTCACATGCATGAGCTAATTAGGGTTCAGCTAAAGATTGTAGCAGAAGCTTTTGCAGATTTGGAGCTCTCTCTTTATGCAACTCTCTCTTCTCCAGCAATCTGTCCTGTATATTCTAGCCACTGGGCTCACTGAGCTCTTCAACTCAGGGAGGCCATCAGGGCTACTTTGGATTCTCCCGCTCAGCACTGTAACTTGCCTTGGGCTTGGCCTGGGGCACTCCGAGGGCTCATCTTGTTTGCTTCCTTCACTCAAGGATTATGGTCCCTTATTGCCGATTTTACCATGTCTGGAAACCATCGCTTCACATATTTTCTCCTGTTTTTTAGTTGTTTAAGGCAAGAAGTGGAAGTTCCGTCTTTGTTCTTGGGAAATAATTTGACAGTTGCTCATACTCATAGAAGATGGAGAGCTGATGTTGCTGGGATAGCTACAGAACAAACAACAGGCACCTTGACCCACATGCAAGAGAGGCTGAAAAAGAGCTGCACCAAGCTTGGCAGAAACTCACGGACTGGACTATTGATTTCTACCTAGCTGAGGAGGCTTATTTAACACAGAGGACCAGAGATGGTTCATGTTGGACCCTGAAATACCATTATGTTCTTGAACAGGGGGTAGGGCATTGTGTTTTCCCCTAATGAAAATGAATCTTCCTTCCATAAAATCATCCTGAGAGGAGGTTGATTCCAAAACAAAAAGAACTGGAGAGGAAAGGCTGGACCAAAGGGAGAGAGCTGCTCTCTCTAGTAGCAAGAAACTCCTGTGTTAGTCTGCATGTTTAACACCTGCATTCTCTGCTCTCCCTGAACTCTTGAGTTCTCTGTGCTTCTGAGGAAAATTAAATAAAGGAGCTATTCCATGCTTGGAATAAGTTGGTAAAGGTGAGTGGTGCTTTTCCTGCCAATCCTCATTCCAACTGGCCTGAGGGAGGAGAGGCTCCGGAATTCCATGGGGATAATAGACAAAGCCCACTGGGGCTGGAAACTCAGTGAGGAGGCTGGAGCAGGAGACTTTGTGCCAACATCTTTATGAGACCTCATAAGGAAGCAAGGAAGCAGCCCAGTGGGCTTTTTTTTTTCTTTCTTTTTTTTTTTTTGAGACAGAGTCTCACTCTGTCACCCTGGCTAGAGTGCAGTGGCATCATCACAGCTCAATGCAGCCTCAAACTCCTGGGCTCAAGCGATCTTCCTGCCTCAGCTTCCTGAGTAGCTAAGACTACAGGCACATGCCACCATGCCCAGCTATTTTTTTTTTCTATTTTTTGTAGAAATGGGTCTTGCTCTTGCTCAGGCTGGTCTTGAACTCCTGAGCTCAAGCGATCCTCCTGCCTTAGCCTTGCAGAATGTTAGGATTACAGGTGCGAGCCACCGTGCCTGGCCTCCCAGTGGTCTTTTAGCAATAACACTTTTTAATGGCAAAATTCCTACAGTCAACTGGATGGTATATGGAAGCATGGTAATTAGTTATTAAGAGGCATGTTTCCTTATTTACTGTCCCTGAATGTTGGTGCCTAAACACACACACACACACACACACACACATAATTAGGTATGCTGGCCCAGGTACCATTGGGAGTGCACATTGATATCCTTTAAGTTGAAGTCCCAGAAGTTTCCGAGTAATTCTAATGGCCAATTAGGGTTAAGAACCACTGCTCTAGGCCTTTGAGGCACGTGCTCCTGAGTTGTATGAAACCATTCATCTTATCCGGGTGCACACAGAACTGCTGGTCTTCTCCATCTTTGGGTTCTCTCCTCCTCTGCCAGGGTCCACTCCTCCTCTCATTCTTTCACTAGCTTCTCCTTTCTTATTTTTCCTCACTCATATCTTCTAGTGGGTTATTTTACCTGAGCCCAGCTCTGTGGGCTAAAAGGCTAACCCTACACGGCCAAGGTTAGCCAATCAGAGAGGTGCTTTCCTTCTGGGCGTCAACCTCCACAGCCAATCAGAGAGCTGTTTTCCTTCTAGCTGGCAGCCTGGCCAGTCACAGCACTTAGGCTGTGAAATTCAGAGCCTTACCGCTCCCCTGCCATGAGTCTTCATCAGGTGAGCACCTTGTCCCAGATTGCCAAGGACTTCCTGGTTTCATCGTTGAAAGTTCTGCATCCTGCAAACTCCTCCATCCCCATCCCTCATTCTCCAGCAAATGGGGTGGTTGGTCTCCCTAACCCTGAGTGTCAATGCATGACTTCTTTGTTCCCAAGAGCTGTTTTCAAGTGCATTCAAGGTTTAAGTCTATGTGAGTACTTGAGAGGGGAAGTGGCAAGTTCCCAGATGACCTAAGATTTACCATGCTGGAGCTTATTATTAAATCTTTATGCAGTTAAATTTCCATGGTTTATTTTAAATGGTAAAATGTTAATGTTCTGAGGCAGTAAATGTGTCAGATACACACATACAGTAACAGGTTTGCCTGAGGCAACTAAAATGAGATTCGGTAACTGTTAGTATGGGAAGCATACTTTTTAAATAGAGATTATTATTTTTTGTTTAGGCTTTAGTACAAATTGTAAAGAAATGCATAAAGAATAACAATGTGTATATACTTTATATTTGAAAAAATATTACTCACCCACCACTAGCAAAGCATACATTCTTAGTTGACTTTCCAGTGCTGGCACAATAGGCTCGGTGCTCCATCTACAGTCCTCCGTTAAGCCACACATGGGGCCAAGGACAGAAATCTGAACCAGAAAATGCTGGGGTGAGGGCATAAAGTGATGCTCACTGATTCACACAAAATCTAGAAGTGGCAGTGTGCATGGGGACATAGGCCTCCGAAGGACACTAGGAAAGAGAGATTCTACCATCCATGAGTCGTCACTTTGAGTTTATCATTACTGTGTCCCTGGACATTTTTTTAAAAAATGCATATACTCCCCATAGAGATGCACATCTTCGTATGAATGGGTTTACTGGATCATGTTCCTCCCAACAAGAAAAACAGAGCAGGAGGAAAGCCCTGGATCTAAAAGAGGGAAATTGTAGGGAGGAAGAGGAAAGAGAGGTACAGGATGATGTTAATGATAATAATTAATGATATTAGGGCAAAATGTATAGTTAAAAGACTTGGCAGAAAGGAGATTGGGAGATACTATATCATTCAGGGTCCAATCAGGAAAATTTAAGAATTTTAAACAGCGAGAATTTAATTCAGGGATGGAAGACCAAAGGAACCAAACAAAATTTGGGGTGGAAACTCAAAAATTAGGAACTGCAGGAAGACACTACAACTTCCAGTCTGGAGAGACAAAGGGAGAAGGTGAACACCTGGGCACCTGGAGTCACCTGACAGAAGCTGAATCAGGGTGGGCTTGTCTGGTGGGAGCTGAACCACGTAGGAGGCTCGGCCCCGGCAGCAGACACCAGCCACGGCAGAGAGAACTGACTCCACTCTCTCTCCTGCCTTCCAAACATGCCAATGCCTCCCGTTGGCTGGACCCAGGCAGAGCCTGGGAGACAGATGCATAGCTGCGGGTGGGCAAAAGTGGATTTGAGACCAAGCAAGTCCAAAACTGGCAGATGCCAGACACACAGCTGTTGCGCTGCTTCATGACTTATTCAAGGGCCGACTGTCTCACCAGTGGTGTGCTCTGAGCACTGGAGTATTCCAGCCCTAGAATTTAAAACAGACAACCTTACACTCCCAACTCTGTTTGCCCAAAGTAGAAATAAGTTTACAGTCTTTGTGATCCACATCATTAAGAGGTCAAGTCAACAAACATTTATTGAATTCCTACTAGTGATGGTGCTGATGATGGAAATAGATGTGAACAAGACCCAAGAGCCTGTAAAAGTTCCCCATCTGAGAGGAGAGGGCTCACACAGAAGAGGCAAGGCAAGACAAAATGCCAAGGCTAGTTTTATCTGAGGCCACCAGAACAACAAAGTGACTGAGTTGGATGATTACCAAAAAGAAAGAGGTGTCAAATCTTAGTTCTTAAGTGTTTCCCAAGCTGGTGAGAGACAGTAAGACTGAGAAATGGAGAGACTTTCTGAGACTGATGAAGTGAAATTCTTCAGCACCAGTCCTCATCCGAGTCCCCAGGTCAGATGCCATCTCTCACTGAAGTAGCCTAAGGGTCTGTGTCTGGTCTCACTTCCAGACTTGTCTCATCTCCTGCCACTAGTTACTTCAATTATTGAGCTCCAGAAACCTGAACTTCTGGTTGATCTGTTTTCACTATGCTCAAAGGGTTTATTGAATAAATGAATGTTTTCCACCACTAGTTCTTTATTTATGTTGTTCTTCTGTAAGAGTAACCTTCTTTCTTCACCTGGAAAATGCATGATTTTTAATAGTTCCTTCTCTCTTCTTCTGCCCTTCAACTGAGGAGTGGATAAAGAAAATGTGGTGTGTATGTGTATATACACCACACATACACACACTATGGAGTACTACTCAGCTATAAAAAAGAATGAAATAATGTATTTCACAGCAACTTGGATGTAACTGGAGACCATTATCCTAAGTGAAGTATCTCAGGAATGGAAAAATAAAACCCGCACGTTCTTACTTACAAGTGGGAGCTAAACGAGCAATATATACGGCCATAAAGAGGTGTAAAGGACATCGAGAAGTAAGAATGGGGTGGGTTGGGGGTGAGGGATAAAAATCTACCTATCCAGTACAATGTACACCATTCTGGTGACAGGTACACTAAAAGACCTGACTTCAGCATTCTACAACTCGTCTGTGTAACAAAAAACACTTGTATCCCCTAAATCTATTGAAATAAAAAAAAGAATGAAAAAGACAAGGGAGTGGGGAGGAACAGAGCAACCCTCAGCCCCTGGGAGGTGGGATCGCAAGCCCCAGCCAAAGACAACCCTGCCCAGCTACTACAACCACTGGGGTTCCCTCCCTTGTTCTTTTGAACTGAACACAACTGGAGATTCCTGCTGTGCAAGTGACACTGCCCAATTAAGTCACTTAGGCCTGCCCAGCATTTTCCTGCTGATTAAGCTTTCATCTGAAGAAGCCCAGGAGCCTGGTAGTGTCCCAGGTAACAATAGTGACAATAACAGCAAACACACATAGCACTTGCTTACTATGTGCCAGATGTTGGGCTATGTTGCTTCATAATTAAATTTTGTAAGTTAACTAATTTGATCCTTACAGCAACCTTGTGATGTGTATTTTATTAAGATCACTCTTTTACAATGAAGAAACTAAGGCACAGAGAGGTTGAGTAACTTGCACAAAGACACATAGCTCACAAATTGTAGAACCAGAATTTGAACGGTTAATTCAAATGAAAAAACAGAGAGGCTCTCTAAAAGAAAATGATACTTGTTCAGGAATAGAGCATAGCGATGGGAAAACATGCGTCATAGTAAACTATGTCTGTATTCGGGGAGGTAAGGGATGATGAAGGTTTTTAAAGGAAAGACAAGGAGGATTATGTGATTGTTTTGAGACACTCATCCTTGTCTGTAAGGATCAATAATAAGGTGGCATCAGTCCAAGGCTGCACAAGCAGTTGCTGGGCAGATGTCTTCACAGAAGTACTTCTTCAGTAAGGTTGCAATGACCTTTGCAAAAGGTCGTGGTTTTTGCAGCGTCTTTTGCGATAGTTTTTGTTATCAGGCATTTATGCAGGAGAACTCTCCCTTCATAACATTTCCTGGCTCTACTTTTCAGGATTTTTGTTGACAAAAGTGACTCTATTTTGATTCTGACAATTTTCACAGAAACCGAGCGGTCTGGTTCCAGAATTGATGCTTTTAAGTACTACCTGCGACTTGTCCACATTTCCAAAGGGGACATTTCTCCTGTTCCCAGAGGGTCAAATGAGGTTTATCTCGTCTTGTTCTAATAGTTTCTTCTCTTTATGAATAACAAAAACCATTCTAGGTTCTTTAAGCAAATAGGAATTTAATAAAAGAGTTCAAAGAATCCTGGTGAGGATGAGAGAATCAGGCTCTGAGGCTTGGGGCACAGAGCCAGGAACTTCCCAGGACTGCCTGGAGGCTCCTGCCCCTGTCTGGCGCTGGCATCCATGGGACACCACAGCTGCCCTGCACTCTGCCCCTGGCAGCTCAGAGTCTCTCGGTCACTGTCCACCACTCTTAGCTACTTCCTCATTATTTTTTCCCCACACTGAAGTCATGGGCAGGTATGTCTAAAAGTAGAGCCTAGGTCACCTGCCAATGCTGCTGAGGAAGCAGGCACCTAAGTCCTGGTTTCTACTTTGGGAAGGAAGTACTCATAACCAGGGCCTCTCCTCAATGTAAAAGGATTTACAAAATATATTGGGCACAAGAATGCTCAGACCAGCATTATTCATGCTGCCCTCAAATTGGAAACAAGCCAAATGCCCATCAACATTAGAACAGATATTTCAATCAACTGTGGTACATTCATACAATGGAATAATATACAGCAGTGCAATGAATGAACAACTGTACAACTACAGGAAACCGCAGGGACGAATCTCACAAACATGTAAAATTAAAGAGCAGGCAAAACTAACGTGTGATGATAGAAATCAGAATAGTGCTTACCCTTAGGGAATCACTAACTGGGAGGGCATGTGAAAGAGTCTTCTAGTCTTCTTGTTGGAGATTTTCTAAATAGTGCTCTGGGTGCTGGTTACACAGTTGTTTTCACTGTATACAAATTCAGTGAGCTATATGCTTATACATGTTATATTTTCATTAAAATGTTTACTTAAATATGTGTGCTGGGCAGCTACATAAATGATAAATATAACCAACTGTCTGTTGCCATCCTCTCTGTTAAGTGATTGAGCAAATGAATTATTTTATTCACATCCATCTCCTGGTCAAAACCTTCAGTGACTCTTAGTAGACTGGAGGATAATATTATATGTAAGCTCTTTAAACTGCCTTGCAAGAGTCTTTCCGGTCCAGCCTCAACCCTGATGCTCTGGCCTGGTCTGCACTCACCTGTCCTGACCCCTGAGGTTGGCTCTACCCTCACCTGCAGAGGCCCATACCTGAGAACTCTGGAAAGCCCAATCTTTTCTGTAAGGCCAACTAAACCCTACCTCCTCCCTGGGGCCTCCTCTCCCTGCACCTGAGGATAAGTAAGGTTACCCTCAACTATTCTCCCCCACCCACCCAAGCCCCTGCCAACTCCTGCTGCAATTAGGATACACAAGATGTACTTGACAACAACCCCTTTTGTGTTCCAAGCAACAGCTCTTGAAATGTGACTTCACTTTTTTGTGTTAATCACTTCCATGCATTTGCATTTTGTCTCACCAGCCAGATTGTGAACTTTTAGAACAGTGATCGTAGCCGACTGACCTATGTTCCCTGCAGGGTGTTGTACACGGCTTGGTGCAAGGAGACAGTCTTTGGTAACTTTGAGACACATAGATTCAGGCAGAAGGTTCATGTCTGAGGCTCTACTTCTGCCCCTTGCTAGCTATAACTCAAGGGAGTTACTCAGGAATATAGAACTTTCCTGAACGGGTAGTTAATGATAATTTACACACCCTTGCTAAGTGCACCATGCATGTTAGAGATAGTTAATATTTTTTTTTGTTTGTTTTTAACTCTAGAGCACCTTTTAAGGTTTGCCAGAAACCATGGGTCTCAGACCATAAAGAAGATGAGGAGCTTGGCTTTGGACATGGAAGAAAAGGAGCTTTGCTAGGGGAAGGTTCCAGGGAGAAGAAGTGGCTTAAATGAGTCCATGTTCTCACATCTGCAGGCTCTAAATTGAGCAATATTATCAATCTGACCCTGCCTGTCACCTTTCAGAATTTATGTGGGAATTCAATTGCCCAAATAATATTAGAGATTGTAGGGTTTAGCTTATTTTAGGTTTTAATTTTTACCAGCCTTAGCTGTGCCCCATCCACAGCAGCATGAAAATTAAAAGGCTGTCTCAGCAGAGGAGAAATGCCACCACTGAAGCCACGTAAAAAATGATTGATGGACATAGTCCTGTTGTTAGCAGAGACTAGAGTATACCTCATTTGAACCAAAGATCCAAAACTCGAGTGAGCTCTGGAATGTCAGGTTAGCAGGCAGATGGAGGGTAAGAGGATAGGAGAAATAAAATTCTTGAGATATGGTTTTTTTTATTCAGGTAGCAATTTATGACTTTTTGGCCTTTCTAAAAAGTTTTTATGTAATGATATTGAATTGCATGCCATTTTCACTTCTTTGGGCTGGGGTAATATTTGCAATAAAGAGATTGCAAAGATTTTAGGAGTCCCACAGTCGGCTGTATGATCCATGATGGCGCCTAGCTGTTGTGGTAATGACTGGTAGAAAGTTAGCTAAAGTGTGGCCATGTTTTATTTTTTGCAGAACCTGAATGTGAGTGTTTTCTAGATGTGTCAATTTCTATGCCTGAGCTCAAGTGTCACAGTCAGTGTGGTGGAAATGAAGTATATTTTCAGCATCCAAGGGAATGTGCCAACAACTAGGCAAAGAACGTTCTGGGGAAAGAAGCTCTGAGCAGAACCCCTCTGGTCCTGACCGCAGCACTTTCTCCCAACTCAGCACTCTGTGGATATTTGAGCTCATCTCCAGGGTCTCTGGGTTTATTAAAATAGTTCTTAGCAGGCACTGTGGGGTGTGCCTGTAGTCCCAGATACTCAGAGGCTGAGGTGGGAGGATCTCTTGAGCCCAGGAGTTCAAGGCTGTAGTGCACAATGATCGTGCCTGTCAATAGCCTCTGCACTCCAGCCTGGGCAGCATAGTAAGACTCCATCTCACCAAAAAAAGATCTTAAAAAAACAAAAATAAATACCAATACTACAGGGTAGTCCTATTAGTTAATTAGGCCCAAATCAGCTGCCAACCAGATAATTAAAATGCCTAACCTCATCTTTGTTCATTTGAGTGGGAGCCCTAAAGACAGTGTTCCTGATATGTTACTCAGAAAAGGCAAGGTATGAAACTTCGATGGGGATGTGGGGCAGAACTGTTCTAGAGATGCACCTGTGGAAGACAAGGCAGTATGAGACACCTCAGTAAGGATTTGGGAAGCAAAATGGAGAAGTTCTCCAACAAATGTAATCTGAGCAAAATCAAGCCACAGTGGAGCTGCCTAAAGCTGAAAAGATAGCACATGTGAAGCAGTATGGTTTTATATAAATGCTGGAGGTAGTCATGGTACCAGTATGCACAATATCAATCTCAGACGCTTAAGTCAAACAGGCAGTGTTCAAATTCTGGTTCTGCCACTCATCAAAAGACTTTGGTCAACTCTGTAAGCTCGCACCTCAAAACCCAATGGAAATGTGTCCATTGATTTCCACATCTGTAAGTAGGAATGATGACGATGATGATGATGATGATGATGACACCCACCTCATAGGGCTGTTGTAAAGATTAATGCATACAAATTTTTAGCACAGTGCTGGGCATGCAGTATATATTCATTAGTTAACTATCATTATTCTACCCACAATCCCTGATCTTAGCTAAAGTGCCAAGAAATTCAGCAGAAGTCTCAATCATTTCTTAACAAGCTCATTCCTTTGATCAATCTTTAGCTACTCCTACCCTCATTTTTTTATTTCTCACCAAGTTAATGGTAACGGATAATAAAGCATTTCCTGTGGGATAGAGTCATTCAAATTTCCTATGCTAGGGACAAGCTCAATTTCCTGGAAAGGACCATCTGGCATCACCCCAGGCTGTCATTTGGAGCCAGGAACATTGCCTGGCAGTTGACATCTAGAGTATGTTTCATTTTTTCTTGTAGGATTCAATAGTCATATTTCGTTCAAATTACAGTTCTGCTCTCCTTTAGTGGTGGAATCAAATGTGAAAATTAGGCCTGAAATGAACATTCATTTTATAAAATTGTGGTCTCTGTGTAGCAGCAATCTCTAGGTCTTGACCCAGTCCATAAATTCTGTAATGTTTTATTAAGAAGGCAATGAGAACCAAAGTGATTAGAAAGGAAACTTCAGAAATCAATATGCCCTGGGCTGCTAAAAGAAGTAAGAAGACTCAAGCCTTAGAGTTTTTGCATATAGAGTTTTGCATATGTTGCATATACATTTTCATTTACTTGTATTTGCCTTTGTTTGCATGAGTTGCGTGAAGTTAACTGTCAATGAATTTATTTATACAATTCCTATGGTGTTGTAGTTGCTGGTATCTACCACTGCGATCATTATTATGCCAAAATTAGCTCTTGTTGGTAAACCTAGCAGGTTTTCACTCACAAAGTACATCTATGTTTGTGTTATTTTAATCTCAAATGCAATTTGGCAAGCACTGCAATTGTGGAAGAGAAAAAGGAAGCTGGATTATAGATTGTCTTTATGGAAAACAAAATATCCTGGGAATACTTTAAACTTTATTTTTTAATAGCATCTGAGGAAAACTGAGAAATTGCCTGCTTGGTTGGAATGTATGTATCCCCTCTAAAATTCATATGTTAGAACTTAAACCCCAAGGCGATGGTATTAGAAGGTAGGGGTTTGGGGAGGTGATAAAGTCATAAGGGCTCTACTCTTGCAAATAAAATTAATGCCCTTATAAAATTGTTAGAGGGAACTAGCTTGGCCCTTTCTTTGCCCTTCCATCCCTCCCACCACGTGAGAACACAGTGTTCATTGCCTCCGGAGGATGCAACAAACAAGGCGCCATATTGGAAAGAGAGAGCACCCCGCACCAGATGCCAAATCTGCCAGCAACTTGATCCTGAATTTCTCAGCCTCCAGAACTGTGAGAAATTAATTTCTATTGTTTATGTTATACATTGCCCAGTCTGAGGTATTTTGTTACAGCAGCAGGAAGAGACTAAGACATAGCCTAATTCTGATGATTACTTATACCTTTGACTCTGATGATACCATTTTTTGGACTTAAAGAGTTGAATTTTAACTCTTGATCTCCTGCTTTTATTTCCTGTGATGTTACTGTAGCTTGTCAGGTTATTGCAGGAATAAACTTGAAAGATCACAGGAACTTTTAAAATACACTCACTTGTCTTAGTGGTGAGGAATATGCTTTAAATAAAAATTAATATTGAAATTGCTTTGAAGTTAAAATGCAGGAAAACTATATCTGTGCAGGGTCACATGACATGGGCTGCAGCATACTTAGAAATAGAGTTTTTCTCATTAGTATTGGCACAGTTGAATAGACGTTGACACATTGGGAAATTTTGGATTTCCAGTCATTGAGACCCCCTTGGAACATTACTACTAATTTTGCTGTATGACATAGTAACATTATCCCTTGAGCATCATCCATTCTAAATTGTTACAATGGTCAAGAAAAAAAAAAAACTCCTATTTTTAAAAGCCCTTTATCAAAGGAACTTCTCTGGTCACCTTTGGCCTGGCCCACAGGAAGCAACTAGACCTCCCCTGGTCCACACCCAGCACCTTCTAAGCCTATTGTAAAGAGCTGTGACCACTGAGGCTGGGTCATAGGAATATTGCCATTAGGCAACTGGTGGGGCCCTGCTTGGACAATGGAATAATGCAATAACACTTCCCTGTATTTTAAGCAGGCTTTTATTTCAAAAATATGAAAATGTGACCCTATGTCATCTTGCAGGAATGACATTTAGGAATTTAAACCATGGTTCTCAAAACATCGGTTTATAAAAAGCTTCATTGGTCTTCTATGAAATAAGAAAAATAAGGACAATGTAATAAGTTTATAATACAATAATACAATTGGATTTATTAAAATTTAAAAGGCCCTCCTTTACACTGAATTTTTTGCCTTTCCTATTTTAGGCACTAAAATGTTATTTTTATATTAAATGATAGTTGTAGAGAGCAAGATTTTAAAAAAATATTCTTAGCAAAGTAAAGAATTGACAATCTAATTCAAGTTCTCCTCTACTCCCCAGCTCCCACTTAAAAAAAAAAAAAAAAACACAACTTACATCCATTGATCTGTTAAAATTTCTTGCAAGCTACACTGTGTTCAAGTGAGTTGGGGTGTGCTGTCTTCTCCTGCATTTAAGAAACTTGCATGTGCAGAAATCCCCAGAACTGTGAGAAGTAAATCTCTATTGTTTATAAATCACCCAGTCTCAGGTATTTGTTACAGCAGCAGCAATAGTCTGAGACATGCCCCAACTCATCCTTGACTATGCTTTGATTTCCCGGCCGGGTTTGGCACTTTGAATGCAGTAGGCGTCCAGTAAACACTTGTTTCATTGACTGTGAAGCAACCTTCATTTATAATGGAACCATTTTCAGGGAAATACAATGCAGCCTATATTTCATGGTAATACAGTATTCTGAGAGTTGGTTACAACAGTGAAAGACTGTGGAAAGCTATGCAGAGCAGCAGGCCTGGGTGGATTCCTGGTTCCATCCCTTTCCCATGATCCTTCTAAGTTTTTAGTACCTTGGTTTCTTTGCCAATGAAACCTTGGTTGCGAGGATTAGACTTGTGTGTGATGGCCTGCTCTTTGTCTACCTACCACTCTATTTTGTTCTTTAGCATCTGTCCCATGCTGTGATTCTAGGGCAGCCTCCCAGCCATAATTCTGGGTCATAAAGATGGGTGTGGAGCCAGCAGCCACTTTCTCCTCTGCATAGTGGAAGCCTGAATATAGTTGAAGTCTGAGTCAGTCAGCCAAGCCAAGATGAGACCAGGCTAGGACATATTCAGTCCTCACTGTGCACTAGATATTGTCCTGAGCACTTCTGCTCAAGAACCTTGGAGGTGGGTGCTATTATTGTCATTCTCATATGCCCAAGAGGAGTCTACAGTCTCAGCCACCACATCACAACCACCTTTCAAGGTAGAGGGACAAGAGGCAGGCAAGTCCTAACAAAGCCCCCCTAGGTCCACTCTTATCCTTCTCAGTTACACAAGGCAACAGAGCCCCACTTTTGAAGGCAAGTTATTAGCCACAAGTCATCTCTGAGGATTGCAGAAGGTCAGAATTGTAAGGAGTGCAAGGATTATAGGCTTCATCCTCTTAGGAAGATGAGGAGACAGGTCCCATGATGTACACAAAGCCACGTGTTCCTGACATTGCTGGGGCCTCATATTCCACTCCTGCCTCTCACAAAGCTTCTGTACATCTTACTCCCCCACCCCCCCACACCTCAGTACTCCTGCTCTTCTGCCATCACTCTCTTCTGTTTGCATTCTACCACCCATCCCATTTCATCTCTTCTGGGAAGCCTCTGCTCATCCCACCAGCCCTCCACAGTTCTCTCTCTTTCCTCTGGGTCGCCATAGCAGTGTCTATACCGATCAATTGTATTCACAGAATGCCTATTGGGATCTTCAGTGTTGATATTTAATTCTGACCTCTATTCAATTCATGTACCTGATCCCTGATGCCCATCTTGACTAAATTTCTTGAAGGGCAGGACATTCTCTTTATTTCTCTTTTGTAGTTCTCAAAGCAGCTAGCACCAGTACCAGACATACAATTAGTGTGTGTGGGCTGACCCTTACTTCGCTGTTATTCATCTTTCTCTCACACTACTGCCTGTCATTTCTTCCCAAGAAGGTCACTAGCCTCCTCCCCTTATCACCTCCAGCAGAGAGGCCCAAGCAGCCTCCCCAAGCCCAACCCAGCCTGGGGTCTGGTGATGCTCAGACCTTCAAACCTCAGTCAGGAATGGAAAAAACCAGGCACAGGACAGCCCCATAAGAGAGAAGCTGCCGTTTGGGAACTTGGTGTTCCCTCTGTGTGACCTGGACCAATGCACAACCTAGATGTGTCACTGTAAATCTTTGTTGTATGAACAGCTCCAATATCATCAAAGTCACATCTTACCTTTTTTTCAACAGTTGTCACAAACCTCTTGAGAAAAAATATGTTGTCTACGAAAACTAAAGGCTGTGACCATTTGGAAACCTTAAATATAGGAAAAACTGTGTCCAGAATCCAAAATGTCAGAAGAAATTCTACATTAGGCCACACAAGTTAGTGAACAAAATATTTGGTTTTTGTTTTTTTTTTTTTTTTTGAGACAGAATCTCACTTTGTTGCCCTGGCTAGAGTGCCATGGCGTCAGCCTAGCTCACAGCAACCTCACACTCCTGGGCTCAAGTGATCCTTCTGCCTCAGCCTCCCGAGTAGCTGGGACTACAGGCATGCGCCACCATGCCCGGCTAATATTTCTATATATTTTTAGTTGGCCAATTAATTTCCTTCTATTTATAGTAGAGACGAGGTCTCGCTCTTGCTCAGGCTGGTTTTGAACTCCTGACCTTGAGCAATCCGCCTGCCTCGGCCTCCCAGAGTGCTGGGATTACAGGCGTGAGCCACCGCACCCGGCCTATTTGGTATTTTTTGATCAAATAAAATAGCTCCTTTTTTTGTATTTACTATGACAGGCACTTACTAAGTGCTTTAAACCTCATAACAAAGTAAGGATTGCTTCATTTTATAGACTAGGGAACTGACACTCATAAAGGTTGGATGATTGGTCCAGGATAATACAAATGGAGAGACAGAGAGGTCATGTGGACTTTTAGCAGAGACTCAAAACACTGTTTCATACCTAATTTTTAAAAGAACAGAACTAAATCAGGCCATCAGTGATATGTGTATGTTCACTCCATTATGCCTTACATAAACTTGTCTTAATCCAAACCATAGCAAAGATTCTTCTATTGATAAAGTTTCAATTATTTCAAAATGGAAACATCATAATTTATCTAATTATAAAAGTAGATGTTCAAATATACTTTACCACAATTAAAAAACAACAGAAAAGTAGATGTTCATTATAAAAAATTTTAAAAAATAGATAGTACCACAAATAAACAGAATAAAAGTCACTAGTAATCTTCTAAGAATAGTTGATTTATAATTTAGGATTCTCTAAAAAATTTAAATTCCCCTGCATTGTTATAGCTCTGCAGTGACTCCTCAGAAATGTTAACACTGAATGGCAGGCTTCTCTTTTGCACAGTTTATCACCATATTTTTATTTTAGTTTCATTGATCTTTGAGGAGAGAGGAGTTAAAGTCAAAGTACTGGCAAATTCACACAAATCTATTGCAATAATCAGTCTAAACTGCTTTGTGCACCTAAGCTGACAGCTTCTCCCTTTGTACCCAGAAGACTCGGTGTTCAAAACAATAGCATTGTGTTGATCAGGTAACCAAAAGAAGTGGGACACTTCAGGGCAAAAAGGACGACTCTAAATGTCAGTGCAAGGTGGAAAATGCTGTCTTTCTAAACCCTATGAAATTGTCCTGTTTTCCAGGTAAACACAGGTTTTATTTCTTATATAGACAGCAGATTTATTGTTGAATATTGAGGATCTAAGAAACAAAGAAGGGCAAGCGCATGTGATTTCTACTTATGCTCCTAACTGACAGCTCCTATAATCCAAACTAACATATAGTTGTCCCTCTTATCCATGGGGGTTACATTCTAAGACCCCAGTGGATGCCTGAAACACAGATAGTACCAAATCCTACATATGCCATGTTTTTTTCTATACATAAATACCTATGGTAAAGTTTAATTTATAAGTTTTAAATTAGGCACAGTAAGAGATTAACAATAATTAATAATAGAACAATTGTAACATACTATAATAAAAGCTATGTAAATGTGGTCTCTCTCTCTCTCTCTCAAAATAGCTTATTGTACTGTGCTCCAGGTAATTAAAAATGTGGAATTTGAAACAGCAGATAAGGGGAAACTACTGCATTACTTACATTTTTTTAAAAGGTATGTTTTACCTCTCATACTGTACTACGGAAATTCCTACATAACATGAATTTAGAGACAATCGTTATAATTTAAAACAATACAATCACATAAGCACTGAAAAGAAGGACATACACCAGAATTACAATATTAAAGAAATCGAAAGAGGCATTTAGAGTTATTTTGCCTGGATTGAGAAGGTTAAAGGGTGACAAAAACTGCCTTTGAGATATAAAGGGACATTATGAGAGATTGTGATAAACCTACCATATTTACCAATTGCAAACCACTGTTATTTAATTGCAATTATAATGTCTCTAAACTTGAATGTATAACTGAAAAAGGAATATAACCCAATTAAATCAATAACAGATACCTGATCCAATGGTTTCTATCAAAGTGATTTAGTTTATTTTAGCTTAAGGAGCCCACTATGAATCACCTCCTTAGCACCAAACTACTGGTTATGGTCTGAGATGCCCACCATGAATAATAAAAACTTTCCTATCACTTGAGAGATTCCAAGGGTTTAGAGGTTACCCCTCAGGAAATAGGGACAAAGGCCAGCCAAATTTTTTATTACACAAAATTATACACCTAATAAGGGTCTAGTGTCTAGAATATATAAAGAACACTTACAACTGAACAACAAAAAGGGCAAGGGATTTGAATAGACATTTTTCAAAAGAAGTTATACAAATGGCCAATGAGCACATGAAAAGATACTCAGCATCATTAGTTATTAGGAAATGCCAAACAAAACTACAGTGAGATACTACTTCACACCATTATGATGGTTACAATAATTTTCTTAAAAATAACAAGTGTTTGTTTGCAAGGATGTGGATTGGAATCCTCATGTGATGCTGGTGGGAATGTAAAATGATGCAGCCACTTCTTCAAAGTGTCTGTTCTAATTTTTATCCAAATTTTCTTTTATGGATCATGTTTTGATATCATATCTAAAAACTCTTGGGTTAGGCCAGGTGTGGTGGCTCACGCCTGTAATCCTAGCACTTTGAGAGGCTGAGGAGGGAGGATTGCTTGAGGGCAGGAATTTGAGACCAGCCTGAGCAAGAGCAAGACCCCGACTCTACAAAAAAACGGAAAAATTAGCTGAGCATGGTGGCACATGCCTGTAGTCCCAACTACTCTGGGGGTGAGGCAGGAGGATCACTTGGGCCCAGGAGTTGGAGGTTGCAGTGAGCTATGATGCTGCCACTGCACTCTAGCCAGGGTAACAGAGTGAGACCCTGTCTCCAGAAAAACAAAACAAAACAAAAAACAAAAACAAAACTCTTGACCTAACCCAAGATCATTAAGGACTTTCTGCTATGTATTCTTTTAAAAATTTTATAGCTTAATGTTTTACATTTAGGTCTATGGTCCACTTTGGGTCAATTTTTATTTAAGGTTTGAGTGAGGGATACGTTTTTGGCAAATGGATGTCCAATTTTTACAGCACTAATTGTTGAAAATACTATCTTTTTCCTATTAAATTGCCTTTGCACCTTTTTCTAAAATGAATTGACTACATTTGTGTGGCATCTATTTCTGGGCTTTCTGTTTTGATTAGTTTTATAGCAAGTCTTAAAATAGATCACAGTTTTTCAGTTTTGTTCTTCTTTTTCAAAGTTGTTTTAGCTATTCTAGTTCTTTTGCCTTTTCATGTAAATTTTAGAATCAGTCTGTCATATCTACAAAAATACCTGGTATGACTTTGATTGGGATTGTACTGAATCTATAGATTAATTTGGGGAGCAATGATGGCTTAACAAAATTAAGTCTTTCAATACATAAGCACAGTATCTCTTCATTTATTTATCTTTTGATTTCTTTCATCAATGTTTGGTAGTTTCACTATAAATATCCTGCACATATTTTGTTAGATGTGTACCTACGTATTTCATTTTTTAGGGTATCGTAAATGGTACTGTCCTTTAATTTGGATTCAAATTTTTTATACAAAAAATTGAATAAAATTATATACAATTGATTTTTTTGTATATTGACCTTGTATCCTACAACTTGCAAAACTAAATTAGTACTAGGGCTTTTTTTTTTTTTTGGTAGATTTCTTTGCATTTTTTATATAGACAACTATGTAATCTATAAACAGAAAACTAATTTCTTCCTTTCCAATTTATATGCCTTTTATTTCTTTTTCTTCACTTATTGCATTGGCTAAGATTTCCAGTATGATATTGTATAGATGTGGTGAGAGCAGACTTCCTTGTCTTGTTCTTCATCTATGGCAAAAGCACTCAGTTTTTCACTGAGAATATCAGCTGGGCCAGGCGTGGTGGCTCACGCCTATAATCCTAGCACTCTGGGAGGCCAAGGCAGGAGGATCACTCAAGGTCAGGAGTTCAAGACCAGCCTGAGCAAGAGTGAGATCCCATCTCCACTAAAAATAGAAAGAAATTAGTTGGACAACTAAAAATATATAGAAAAAATTAGCCAGGCATGGTGGCACATGCCTGTAGTCCCAGCTACTCAGGAGGCTGAGGCAGAAGGATTGCTTGAGCCCAGGAGTTTGAGGTTGCTCTGAGCTAGGCTGATGCCATGGCACTCTAGCCAGGGCAACAGAGCAAGACTCTGTCTCAAAAAAAAAAAAAAAAAAAAACACAAAAAGAATACTAGCTGTAGGTTTTTTTTAGACACCTTTTACCAGTTTTAGGAAGTTCTTTTCTAATCTTAGTTTGCTGAAAGTTTTTATCATGAATGGATATTAAATTTTGGCAAATGCTTTTTTGGTTCATACTGAGATGGTCGTATGATTTTTTTTCTTTAATTTGTTAATAGGGCCAATTATATTGTTTGTTTTCAAATGTTACATCTACCTTTTAGGTCTGGAACAAACTCCTCCTAGTCATGACATTATTCTTTTTATTTATTACTGGATTTATTTTGCTAGTATTTTGTTGAGAATTTCTGTGTCTAAAGGGTATTGTTTATTGAATATTGACTGTGTGTTCACAAGCTGTACTGAAACTTTAATTCATTTCTGACTGATGTACAGGAATGCAAAGGCAACATGACCTAAATCTCATTCTATCTGTACTTTCCAAACCTCCACCAGGTAAACCTCACACTTTGGTCTTCATTTAGTTCCTTGAGTACATTATCCACCAGTTAGAATCTGAGGAGTAGAGGGGACAGTTGATTGGTAGCTCAGACCTCCAACAGGCCTGGCACTGTAAGATCAAGCATGTTGTGCTTTCTGTTATACATTCTCCATGACTACTTCATCCTTTTTCAAGACTCAGGTCAGGTGCCACCTCTGCTACATGACTTCCCTGACTTTCTACCCTGTTCCCACCTCCAATTTTGATTTAAGTGCATCTCCCATATGTTCTTCCTATACTTTATATATATCTCTGAACAATGCATATAATAGATAACATCTATTACATGGTGTTCTTATTACATGTAGACAATATAGTGTTGTAATTAAAAGTATGGATGCTAGAGTCAGAATGTCTAGGTTTAAATTATGGCTTTATTTCTTACAAGCTATGTAACGTAAAGAAATTTCTTAACTTCTGTGTGCCTCAGCTTTCTCATCTCTAATATAAGGATAATAATGCCTCTTTCATAAGGTTCTTGAGAGAATTAAGTAATTTATGTATTAATATATGTATAGTTAGAATTATCTGCTTGGTATTTGGTAATTGATCAACAAATATTAGGTATTATTATTGTTATTTTAAATTTCTATTTATCCAAGGGGTAGTAAGGTTCTTTATCTTATTCCTGGTCATTCCTCAGCACTAATAAGTGTGCTTGGCACACAGTAGGTGTTCAATAAATGTTTTGTTGTGTTTGGATATAGGCAGAACCAAGATGGCCTTGTCTCAGGGGTAGAATGAAAAAATAGACTTTAGTCTATCACCAAATACCAACGGTTCTTTTTGTTTCTCTCCAGGGTCTATGCAGTAACCACCCTTTGGGACTATCCATGGTGCTGACCTTTGTCAAAATCTCTGCAAAATCAGTCTAACCTTTCCCTGTGCTTTGCTTCCTATAGTTTCTAACATCCATCTTGCAAAACAGCTCCTTCCCTTTCCTTGTGTTGCTTCTCACTCTTCTCACTTCAGGTCACAAAAAGTTGTTTTGGGGTGGACAGGGTCACCCCCTGTCTTGAGTGGTCTCTGTCTGATCCGAGTTCTCTCTCTCTCTGCTTTCTTTTCTTCTCCCCAGTGAGTCCGATATTCTGGAGTTACCTTCTCCATCATGTCTTCTCCCATCCCAGCTCAGTTCATTCCTTCTCAGGAAATCTTTCTCCCAACCATGTCTCCAGTAATTCTCTTCCTCCTTCAGCTCTTTCTTCCTTGCTCCAGGAAAATCTCTGCCACAGATGTTGTTCATTCTATAAACCAACAAACCAGACTTTTGTCCCTTGTTTGCTGCTATACCCCATTCAGAGCCTGCAGCAGCCCCTGTCACTTAGTAGATGATCAATACTCAATCTGTTCAATTAATGAAAGGACTGAAGGAGACTGAAATTAGGACTGTTAGATGAAATAAAAAGTGTCTTTGATACAACATTCTCAAGCAAGAAGAAAATGATGTTTTTTAATTTTTTAAAACTTTCTTATTAAATTTACATTTGCATTTTTTATTTGATTATTTTTAGAAAATGTTTACTGAAGAATATCTTGAAACCATGTCAAGCTGCTTACTTTTATTTTAAAGAGAAACAGATATAATAAATAACACTAGTGTCATTTGTCCTTCTATTGTCCCTGTTGGATTCATAGGAGTATCTCTCTACATCCCCACCTAGTTAAATTTGTTTTTCCTTGACAATTAGCATTCAACACATGTTTTTGAAAGCTTCTTTCTTACTCAATTGTGTTGCTTTTCTGGCTACTTAAGTTACCACTATTACAATATTCTGCTCTTATTCACTGCAATGTACAGAACTTTAGTTCTATTCTGGATGAGATAGGCTTTTATGAGCTAACCTAGAAATGTAAGTGCCCCTCTTAACCTTGTTTCCATGGGGAAATGCATTTCAAATAACCAGCTAGCACACAGACTGTTAGAACACAAGCCATTTGTACACTGTTGGCTGCCTGGAATGTTGAGGGCCTTTGAGTTTTATTTGCCACATGATATGAAGCAACAAAGTAGTTAAATGTGCTTTTCACTTGCATGTATCTGCACAGATGTTTCAAGGTTTTTGTAAGCTGATGGAAGAATGGAAATGCTCCAACAAAAAACCGACAATAAATCAACAAGGTGAAGTAACCATTACTCTCTGTAAGAGCTTGATGCATTAGCATCCAAAGAAAATTTTATGGGACAACGTGCAGAAACAGATATTTTTGGTAAAGCTCTTCTAATTCAAGGCATAAATCTAAGAAAGAATGCTAAGAACTCACAGGTGCTGAGTAACAACAAAACTTGACCTAGGGGCAATCTAACTATAAAAGGGAGGAAACAGAAAGTGGAGAAAAACTGCAAATATCTCACAGTCAATTACTAACTAATTTATATGAAGCAAATTAAAATGGCATCATACAAAAAAGAAGTTAAAAAGAAGAAGTTATTTTGATGAAGATCAATTTGGACCATTTAGGAAAACACTGTATTAGCTTTAACAGCAGCTTAACTATTCTTAGTGGAATTTTTCAAAGCAGTTACCAGGATTGATTTAAGTAACTACAAGTTTTGCTTATTTCTCTCTTATTAACAAGGTAGAAAGAAGTATATGGTAGCACAGACCCACATATCAAAATAACATTTTTGGCAAAAATGAAATATACTATGTAAAACAGAGATAAAAAGAAAGTAATGCTAGAACAACTGAGATACTTGTTATGTGTTTCCAGATCCTGAAATTAAAGTCAGATTCCTATATGACATCCAGATACCATACTTTGCTATGACAAAAAGAAGAAAGACACCAAGAAAAATTAAAGAATGATCACACTTTTGAGACTTTTTCTAGGGTCCCCAAACACAGACATAAGAAAAAGATTAAGAGCAGCAAAGCATGGTTTGTGAAATAAAAACTAGAAAAAAACACAAGGAACATCTGGAAATAATAGCTGATAGAATGCCTAAATGGAGACTGCTCCAAGAAACGATGAAAAGATCAAACTTTTGTTGAGCATTTAGATGCCGGCTTACTTGCCTAAGTCCATGATCTACCCTGTGGTGGTTGCTGCTGCTCATGACAGTGACTGAGAGTGGGGGCATATCCTTGCTTCGGAGGAGTGGTATGGATTGTAGTCTTTGGGGCTTAAGCTATGAGGTCCCTTAGCATTCATTTATGTTGCAGCATTCAGATAGAATATGGACAGAGAGAGTTCAAGACAGTGGTACTGGCAGCTCCTCTGGCTTGCCTATCTTTTGTTTTTGAAATTATACATTAGGGTTTGGGAGGAGAGACCTGGGGAAAAAAACGCAGACCTACATAGCTTCTAGGACCAAGTAGAGATTAAGGACCCTACAACAAATGGCCACAGGGAGCTGAGAGCTTCGTTCAGTGCATACACCAAGGAGGACTTCATCAAGATCTGAGCTGCACTAGGGTAGTCAAATTAAGTAAAATCCCCAAATTCCTTTTACTTCCATTATAGTTTTTAAAGAACTGGTAATTTCAAGGCCTATCTGGGGCAGCCCTAAAGATGAACCCCTTGTGAAACAGGCCAAGTGAACAGTGCTTTGTCCACACAGGTTGTATCACTTAGGACACTTTTGGCAGCAAGAAACAGAAAATTCAGACATACAGCTCAAAACATGAACACTAACAGTTCACTGAAAAGTTGAGGTAGGCAGTCCACCGAGTGATTTGATGGTGGTTCAATTGTGTCATCAAGGACCCAGCTCTTTCTCTCCTGGACTCTACTCAGTCCTCGGTGTTTATCCTCATGGTCAGAGTTCAAGTATCACATTCTTACATTATGGCTTTTGAAGCTGAAAGCAGAGGGAAGAGGACAAAAAAGGCTTTCTCTGCACATGCTACTCTTACCAGAAAAGAAAAATTCCCCTGGATTCATGGGCAGATTCCCCTTAAATCTCATTGTTCAGAACTGGGTCACATGCTCAGCCCTAGATCAATTACTTTCAAGAGAGAACCGAGCTGCTATGATTGGCTTAGAATTATCAAACTGTAGTTGGGCACACTGCTGGCGTTGGGCATATTGTAGCTAGAGTGAAGTTGGGATTCTGTTATCAAGGAACAAAAAGGAAACAGAGTAAGTTTGGCTTTCAGGACAGAATAATTAGGTACATAAGAAGCCTAAGCAAAATGTTATACAAATTATGTAAATGTTTATGATGCTTCTATTATTTGGATGGAAAAATGCAACAGTCAGCACAGACTAAAGTTAAGCTGCAGGAACAAACAACCCCAAGAAAACAAAGGTTTATTTTCTGCTCACATTATATGTTTATTATATATGATCTGCAGCAAATCTGCTTCACACATAGACTCAGGCTCACAGAACAGGTCCTATCTGGGATACAGCTGGTCTTACAGCAGAGGAATAAAAGACACAGGGAACAAGGTGCCACTTCTTAATGTTTCTGCTTCAAACTGACCCTTTGAAGGTCACTTCTGGTCACAATTTATTGCCCAGAGCAAGCCGTTTGACACACTAGAGTTCAACAGCCTGGGAGTATAATCCTCCTGCAGGAAGGTGAACTCAGATAAGGCCAACAAATATTTTGAACAACACAATCTACAAAAAGTATGGATTTAGCCATTACTCACTTCAATATGGTCATGCTCATCTGTGATTCAGCATTAGACTTTTCTAAGACTGCAGTCTTGCTTGAGTTTTTCTGCTGCCATTAAAAGTACAACAGGCAGACCTTACCATCATTTATCGCATGATGAAATGCTGCCTGAAGAACAAAGTCGATGTACAACAGCATTTATTTTCATCTTATTTTAAATTTTTTCAGTAGAATAAACAATACAACAACATTAAAGACTGTTCAAAATGGCCCATAAAAAAAAATCCCATTCCCTGGGCTCCATCTCCCTTTCCCTCTCTCAGCTTTAAGCCCTCCTGAGTGCAGAAAGAATTTTATCCCTTCAACACCCTATACTCTTTTTTAAAATCTAGAGTTAAGCTGGCTCAAGCGATATTCTCACACAACCACAACAGCCTCACTTGCACAGTTCAGATATGGCCTAGTTGGAAAAAGCCAAAAGTTTTATTGTTGAGCAGCTAGTGTAAACTGGGGAGTGTGTGGGGGGGGGACAGGTACAAACCCCACACCCTCTAAAGCTCGATTCTAGTCCCCCCAGGACACAGCCTGATAATGTCCTTATAAAGCAACTCTCTCCCAGAGCCTTTTTGTCTGTATCCTCAGAACGAGAATCAGGGTAATTATGTAACCATCTGTGATTTCCCAGTAATAATTATAGGAAGAAACATTGCTTTTCTTGTTGCATAGGGCTTTGCAGAAGGATCTGAAGCAAGCTTTTTGCATTTACAGCATATCTGAACTTATTTTGTGATTTAAAAAATTTCATGGCAACATATTACACAGAAATCATATATAACTTATTTAAAATAGTTAATAGATTAACTTTTTCCTCTTTAAACAACTCAACATGAATTTGAATGGGTTCATCCATTTTTCCCCTGCATTTCTAAATCAAGACCTATGAATAAACAATATTATATAATGTATTAACTGTTAAAAATTATGGTAAAGCATACATAAGATCAAATTTACCATTTAACCATTCTGAAGTCTTCAGGTCAGTGGCATTCAGTACATTCACATTACTGTGCAACCAACAGCACTTTCCATCTTCATAACTTTTCATCCTCTCAAATAGAAGCTCTGTACCCATTACACACTAACTCCTCCTCCTCCCTGCTTTGCCAACCACCATTCTATTTTCTGTTTCTGTTAATTTAATTACTGTAGGTAGCTCACAAAAGTGAAATCACGGTATTTGCCTTTTTGCGACTGGCTTATCTAACTTAGCATAATGTCTTCAAGCTTCATCCATGCTGCAGCATAGTCAGAATTTCCTTCCTTTTTAAGTCTATTAATTGTTAAACTGACACAGATGATGTGTTTAAAATGATCACTTTTAAAAATATTTTTGTTTTTATTTTACATGTGGTCAGATTTGCTTTTGTCTGAGAGTTGCGATATATGTGTAGGTTTGTGTAATCACACTCAGGGTACAGAATTCCCAAAAGTTCCCTCATTACACCTTCTCCCCAACTCTAACCCCAGGCAACCCCTAATCAGTTCTTTCTCCTTATAGTTTGCATTTTTCAGAATGTCATATAAATGGAATCACAGAGTATGTAACCTCTTGGGAATGCCTTCTTTCACTTGGCACAATACATGATATTTACCCACGTCATTGTGTGGAGCAATAGTTTGTTCCTTTTTGTTGCTGAAAAGTATTTCATTGTACAGAGGTACCACAGTTTGTTTATCCAGTCACCAGATGAAAGACATTTGGGTTGTTTCTAGTTATGAAACATTCTGAATGATGCCACAATAAACATTTATTACAAGTTTTGTGTGAATATGTTTTCATTTCTCTAGAATAAATAGCTAGGAGTGTGAATGCTAAACCATATGGCAACTGTATATTTCACTTTAATAGAAACTACCAAACTGTTTTCTAAAGTGGCTGTACCATTTTGCACTCCCACCGGCAAACGTGTAAGAGTTACAATTGCTCCATATCATCACCAGCACTAGGTATTGTCAGCTGTCTGTGTGCTGAGCCATTCTAATAGGTGTGCAGTGGTATCTCATGGTTTTAACTTGCATTTCTCTAATAACCAATGATGCTGCTCATCTTTTCACGTGCTTTTTTGCCATTCATGTAACTTTTTTGGGGAAGTGTCTGTTCACATCTGTTGCCCATTGTTTCATTCACTTCTTTCCTTATTGCTGAGTTTCAACAGTTCTTTCTATATTCTTTATATAAGTCCTTTGTTGGATATGTGATTTGCAAATTATTTTTTCCCAGTCTATAAGCTCTTTTCATTCTTTTAACAGTGTATTTTACAGATCAAAGGTGTTTTTAAATTTTGATGAAGACCCACTTATCCATTTTTAAAATGAATTATATTTGGTGTCACATCTGAAAACTCTTTGCCTAATCTAAGATCATGAAGATTTTCTCCTATGTTTTCTTCTAGTAATGATACAGTTTTACATTTTACCTTTAGGTCTACAGTACATTTTGAGTTAATTTTTGTACAAGGAGTGAAGTATAGCTCAGGTTAATTTAGTTGCATATGGATATCCAGTTGTTTCAACATCATCTGTTGAAAAGACTGTCCTTTCTCCAAAGAATTGCCTTTTCTTCTTTGTCAAAAATCAACTGACGGCTGGGTGCAGTGGCTCATCCCTGTAATACTAGCACTTTGAAAGTCCAAGGTGAGAGGATTACTTGAGGCCAGGAGTTCAAGACCAGCCTGGGAAATAGCGAGACCCCATTTCTACAAAAAATTTTTTAAAAATTAGCCAGGTACAGTGGCATGTGCTTGTAGTCCCAGCTACTCTGGGACAGGAGACAGTAAGAACACTTGAGTAGGGGAGTTTGAGGCTGCAGTGAGCTATGATGACACCACTGCACCCTGGCCCAGTGATGGAGAGCCTGTCTCAAATAAATAAATGAATAAATAATCATTTGACCATATTTGTGGCATTTATTTCTGGACTCTATTCTATTCCATTGATCTATGTGGTTGCCCTTTCATCAGTATCACACTATCTCGACTCTTGTACATTTAGAGTAATTCTTAAAATTTGAGTAAGATGAGTCTTCTTTTTCAAAATTGTTGTCTTTTCATATAAATTTTAAAACAACCTTGTCTATAATCTGTAAAAAAAATCTTGCTGGAATTTGGGTTAGAATTTGCTAAAATTATAAACTTGGGAGATTTGAAATCCTAACTATATTGAATCTTCTAATCCATGAACAGTATCTCATTTATTATGATCTTTGATTTTTTTTAAATCAGTGTTTCTAAGTTTTCAGCATATAGATTCTGCAGATATTTTGTTAGATTTAAACCAAAGTATTTCATTTTTGGGGAACTAAACAGTTTTTTAAAACTTTTGATGTTCAATTGCTCATTGCTGGTAATAGCAATGTGGTTGGCTTTTACATATTAAGTGGGTATACTGCATGTTGACCAAGCTAAACTGACTAGTTCTAGCATCTCTTTTTGGATATTCCTTTCGATTTCCTACACAGACAATCATATTGTTTTTGAGTAGAGAAAGTTTTATCTGCTCCTTTCCAATCCATATGCCTCGTATTTATGTTTTCTATCTCATTACACTGGCCAGGACCTCTAGTATGATATTAAACAGAAATGCTGCGAGCAGATATTCTTGCCTTTTTCCCAATCTTATGGGAAAGCAATCAGTTCTTCACCATTAAGAATGATGTTAGTTGCTAGTTTTTCATAGTTGCCATTTATTAAGTTAAGGAAGTTCTTTTACGTTCCCAGTTTGTCGAGTTTTGTTTTTATCAAGAACAGGTGTTAAATTTTGTCAAATGCATTTTCTGCATCTATTGATACAATCATGTTGTTTTTATACTTCAGTTTGTTAATACGGTGGATTCCATTGACTGAACAGCCTTGCATTCCTGGAAGAAACTTCACATAGTCTTGATCCATTTTTTTATATATAGTGTTGGATTCAATTTGCTAATAGTTTGTTGAGGATTTTTGTGATACTGGTCTTGTCTTTGAAATCTTTCTCCAGTTTTGGTACTGGGGTAATGCTGGTTCTTAAAATGATTTGGGAATTATTCCTTTCTCTTCTATTTTCTGGAAGAGATTTTTAGAATTGGTCTTATTCTTCCTTAAATCTGGGCCTGGAATTATCTTTGCTATAAGGTTTTTAACTACAAATTCAGTTACTTTAATGGATATACAACTATTCAGATTATCTATTTCTTCTTGTGTGAGCTTTGTTTTTCAAGGAAATGGTTCATTTTATCTAAGTTGTTGAACTTACGTGCACAGACTTGCTCATAGTATTTCCTCATTATTCTTTTAATGTTTATGTGATCTGTACTGCTTTTGTATCTTTCATTCCAGATATTCCTATTTTGTGTCTTTTCACTTTGGTCAGTCTGGCTAGAGGTTTACTAGTTTTATTGATCTTTTCCAAGAGCCAGGTTTTGGTTTCATTAGTGTTCTCTTTTGCTTACTACCTTCTGCTTGCCTTGGGTTTATTTTGCCCTTCATTTTTCTAGTTTCTTAAAATGGAAGCTTATTGATTTGAGATCATCATTCTTTTCCACTGTATGCATTTTATGCTATAAACTTCACATATAAATGTAATGCTATAAAGTTCTGATTTAGCTGCATCCCATAGATTTATATGTTGTATTTTCATTATCACTACCTCCAAAATATTTTCTAATTTCCCTTGAGACTTTCTCTTTGGCCCATGGATTATTTAGAAGTGTGTTGTTTAGCATCCATTTATATGGAGGAATTTCCAGATATCTTTGTGTTACTGATTTCTAGTTTAATTCCATGTTAGTGAGAGATTGTTTTGTATTATTTCAATTCTTTAAAATTTGCTAAGGTTTCATGACCAAGCATATGGTATATCATGGACAAAATTACATGTGTACTTGAAATGAATGGGTATACTGCTCTTTCCAGGTGTCACACTCTATAAAAGTCAATTAGATTAAGCTGGCTGATGGTATTCAGGCCTTGCTGGTTTTCTGTCTACTTGTTCTATTGGTTACCGAGAGGAGTGCTTCCATCTATAATTGTGGATTTATCTATTTCTCCTTTCAGTTCTATCAGTTTTTGTTTTTATGTATTTTGAAGTTCTGTTGTCAGCTGCATACATATTCAGGATTAAGTCTTCTTAGTTAATGGACCACTTTATTATGTAATTTACCTCTTTAAACTGGTTGATTTTCCTTGTTTTGAAGTCTGTTTTGTCTGAGTTATATCACCATTCCAGCTTTCTTTTGATTAGTCTTTCCATGAAATATCTTTTTCCATCCTTTTACTTTTTACTTATATTAAAGTGGACTTCTAATAGCATATATGATAAGTCCTTACTTAATGTCATTGATAGGCTCTTGGAAACTGCGACTTTAAGTGAAATGATGTATGACAAAACCATTTTTTTTCTTTACCAACATTATAACAAAATGAAGTTATTCGAGGACCTGCTTTACATTGTTTCACTTAAAGTCATGGTTTCCAAGAACCCGTTGACAACATTAAATGAGGGCTTACTGTAGATGGGTCTTGTAGTCTCAACCAAAACGACCTACTCTGTCTTTTAATCGGTGTTTCTAGAACATTTACATTTAATGTAGCTATTGATGGAATTGGATCTATCATTCTATTGTTTCCTGTTTATCCCCTCTTTTTCTTCATTCCTCAGTTTCTCCTTTTCTGCATTCTTTTGAATTATTTGAACACCTTTTGGTTTTATTTTTCCTCTTGGCTTTTTAAAAACTATACACTTTTTATAATATTTTTATGATTGCTCTAAGGATTATAATATACTTAACTTTTGTAATCTACTTAGAATATTTTATCACTTCAAATAAAATGTAGGAAACTTTCAACCATATAGATCTCTTTAGTTTTCACCCTTTGGGTTGTCGTCATATGTATTATATCCACATACACCAAAAATCCCACCAACCAGTGTTACATTTTCCTACAACCATTATACATAAAGAACTTAAGAGGAGTAAAATGTATATTTTATCTGTATATTGGCTATTTCTGTTGCTCTTCTTTCATTCCTGAAGTTGAGTTTCCCTTCCACCTGAAGAACTTCTTAGCATTTCTTTTAGAGCAGGTGCACTGGTGACAAATTCTATTTTCCCTTCATCTGAGAATGCCTTTATTTTGCCTTCATTCCTGGGGGATATTTTCACAGAATATAGAATTCTGAGTTGACATATCTTTACTTTTAGCATTTAAAATGTTCTGCTTTCTGGCCTCCATGATTTCTGATAAGAAATCCTGTCATTTGAATTATTTTGCCTGTATCTATGTAACGTGATGTATATATACCATATCTACCATGGAGTACTACTCAGTCATAAAAAGCAATGAAATAATGTATTTTGCAACAACTTGGATGGAACTAGAGACCATTGTCCTAAGTGAAGTATCTCAGGGATGGAAAAACAAACACCATATGTATTCTTTAATAATTGGGAGCTAAATGATGGGCACGCAACAGGCAAAAAAAGATGTAAAGGATATTGGAAACCAAAAAAAGGGGGAGGGTTGGAATGAGAGATAAAAACTTACTTATCAAGTACAATGAACACTATTCTGGTGATGGGCATACTAAAAGATCTGACTTAAGCATTATATAATGTACCCGTATAACAGAAACATTTGTACTCCCTTAATATTTTGAAATTTAAAAAAAAGTCAGTAATGGCAGATGCAGCAAAAACAAAGAGAAAAAAGCTGATTCTCTGTAATGGTGGAACAGCCACCAAATAGGGAGAAACAGATACAGTGAGAAATGGAAGCCTATTACTGATGAAGTGACAAAACAACAGAAATAGAACTATGCTGCATTCTGAAAATGATTCCAATTTCTCTTCTTCCATGAGCCCAGGTTAGGCCACTGTTTCTGTTTTTCTTCTCAATGCATCCTCTAGTGTCTTTCTGCTCTTGAAACTTAAAATAATCTATCACTGTTAACGAAGTTTGCAATTATTTATTTAGACACAGATCAATGAACCTATGATAAAATTGCCATTCTGAAGGAATCATTTTAGTTTAACAAGGTCTTAACTATGGTTGGGCATTCATATAACATCTTATTTTCTCTATTTTAGGGCTGGTCACAAATGCCTGAAAATAATAACAAGGTGTCTTACAATTCACTACCTATACTAGCTTCCACCCATAAATGTATTTTTTACATTTAAATCAGATACCTTGAAGTCTCTAGTACTTAATTCTATAGAAAAGTTACTATTTTTAATTTGTTCCTTCCCACAAATAAGGAATTGCATTTTCTCACTGCAAGAAAATATTAACTCAATGACTTTTTAAATTCAAACTTCACTTCAAGGCTTCTGATAAAGGAGTGATTGCTCTAGGAGCATCTAATACTGCAGGATAACTTAATCCACTGCTGATCAGCATTCATTTACACAAGGATATAACTGCCTGTTGTTTAGTGTGAGTTAATTCCTATGTCCATGAACAACTCTTTTCTAAGTCCATCTTATTTTTGTACCTACGGCGAAATATTTTAGAAACCTAAAATATTGTGTGTGCTAATATCAAGGCTATTGATCACTAGAAAATTGTAATGCCCAAGGTCATGAAGCAGAGTTAGTGCTTGGGAATAATTTCACTAAATATTTTTCTGATAATGTTACACATTGACTTGAATATTATTTACAATGTAAAATACCATTATAGCAGGGAGTTTATAAACAACGTGAAGCACCAAGTATGTTCTTTATAGGCCCTCCTCTAAATCTCGCAACACAAAAATGCAACTTCAAATGTTTGCTTTTGCCTAATATTTTGTTAAAAAGAAATCTAAAGATTTAGAGAAATTAGAGGCCCGCTGTTATTTGCAGAGGTGGCTTCTTCTGACAAATAAGAATATGAAGGCAGTAATGTCCACGCTTCTCAGAACTTGACTCTTTAAAATATCTGCATTGGGATTACTTAGGATACTCAGCTTAAAAATCAAGTCCTATCTGTATTTCCACTCAATTTTGCTAAATTTGCACTCAATTTTAGAGCTAAAACTGCTCTAAAAAATCAAGTCTACTAAAAAAAGAACCTAGATATAAACCTTGTACCCTTTAAAAAATTAACTCAAATTGATCACTTTAAAGTCCAAACTATAAAATTCATAGAAGATAAGAGACAAGAAAATCTAGATGACCTTGGCCATGGCAATGACTTTTTAGATACAACACCAAAGGCATGATTCCTGAAAGAAAGAATTGATAAGCTGGACCTCATTCAAACTCAAAACTTCTGCTCTGTGAAAGATATACTGTCAAGAGAATGAGAAGACAAGGCATAGATGGGAAGTAAAGGTTTGCAAAAGACATATCTGATAAGTGACTGTTATCCAAAATATACAAAGAATGCTTAAAATTCAACAATAATATGAACAACCAGGTTAAAAATTGAGCCGAAGACTTCAATAGACACCTCACCAAAGAAGATATACAGATGGCAAATAAGCATATGAAAAGATGCTCCACATCACATGTCATTGGGGAAATGTAATTTAAAACAATGAAATACTATGACATGCAGTTAGAATAACCAAAATCTGGAACACTGACAATACCAAATGCCAGAGAGGATGGACAGCAGCAGGAACTCTCATTCCTTGCTGGTGGGAATGCTATATGGTACAGCCACTTTGGAAGACAGTTTGGCAGTTTTTTACAAAACTAAACATACTCTTACCATACAATCCAGCAATCACACTCCTTGGTATTTACCCAAATGAGTTGAAAATGTCACACAAAAACCTATACACACAGATGTTTACAGCAGCTTTATTCATAACTGTCAAAATTTGGAGGCAACCAAGATGTCCTTCAACAGGTGAGTGGATAAACTCATGCAGATGATGGAATACCAAATTCAGTGCTAAGAAGAAACAAGCTATCAAGCCATGAAAAGACATGGAGGACACTTAAGGGCATATTACCAAATGAAAAATGTCAGTTCTCAGCTGGCATTCTGAGCTGGAATCATAACGTATGGAAACACATAGTACGTATAATTTTGAATCTAAAATTGCTCTAGGAAATAGTCCATTAAAAAATAATAATGAGGCTGGGCGAGGTGGCTCACGCCTGTAATCCTAACACTCTGGGAGGTCAAGGCAGGAGGATCGCTCAAGGTCAGGAGTTCGAAACTAGCCTGAGCAAGAGCAAGAGTCTGTCTCTACTAAAATAGACAGAAATTAATTGGCTGATTAAAAATACATAGAAAAATACATCATAATATGTTTAATACATATTAAAAACACATAGAAAAAATACATAGAAAAAAATACATAGAAAAACATTAGCCGGGCATGGTGGCTCATGCCTGTAGTCCCAGCTACTTGGGAGGCTGAGGCAGAAGGATTGCTTGAGCCCAGGAATTTGAGATTGCTGTGCGCTAGGCTGACGCCACAGCACTCACTCTAGCCCGGGCAACAGAGTACGACTCTGTCTCAAATAAATAAATAAATAAATAAATTTAACGTTTTATCTGAATTTCTCTCCAAATCCTACTCAGTTCCTGTAAGTTTTCATGCCTCTCCTGACTCTCTTAGTGAGAACATTAACTTGGCTTCCTTGAGATACAGATCACTAAGTGCTTAGCACTATTCAGTTATGCATATTCAAAAATTTTAAGTCCTCTGAGTTCTCTCCTAGTATTTGTAGTAGAGGAAGATAAAAAATAAAGCTGATCTGAAACCATGTGGGCTGGAGGATGCACATTTATTTCAGTAGATCTATCTATCTATATATACTGGACATCACTTTAAAACCCTACATTGAATGTAAATGTTCTTTTTCTACCTACAACAAAGAAAGCTTGCCTTAATAGACCTGGCTAAAGTGCTTCCTTTTTTCTCTTCACAAGTCAAAAAATTAAATAATCACTCTTTCATTTACCAGACAATTTTTCAAAAGTTGGCACTCATTCAAGTCCATTTGAAGGATCTGTTCCTCTAAACTTAAAATCACAGCAGTTTGATTCCATTTACAATCAACTGAACATAAGTACTTCTTGGCAATAGTATGCCCAACTGCTAAGACTGACTTTCTATGGACAAGATAATTTAAGAAAAATTCATGAAATAAATGTTGCAGGGCCTTAAAGGGAAACTCTTATGCTTCTTTTCACTATAACGTAAAGCAAGAAGAGAAATAGAGATATAAAATATAAAAGATCAAATTTCTAACTTAATTTACATCAAATGGGAAGACTTTCTAAGAAGTCTTGAGAGTAACCAATAAACCATTTTGACAAGGAATGTCAAGGTGAAGTCAAAAGTAAAAAGCAGGGGGAATGAGAGGATAGGTATATTCATACCTAATGGGTGCTGTGTGCACTGTCTAGGGGATGGGCACACTTACAGCTATGACTCGGGTAGTGCAAAGGCAATATATGTAACCTAAACATTTGTACTCATATAATATTCTGAAATTTAAAAAAAGTAAAAAAAAAAAAAAAAAGAAAAAAACACTAAAACCAATTCAGGGCTGGGCCTGGTGGCTCATGCCTGTAATCCTAACACTCTGGGAGGCCAGGGCAGAAGGATCGCTTGAGGCCAGGAGTTTGAGACCAGCCTTAGCAAGAATGAGACCCCATCTTTACAAAAAATAGGAAAATTAGCCAGCGGCTGGTGGCACATGCCTGTAGTCCCAGCTACTCAGGAGGCTGAAGCAAGAGGATTGCTCAAGCCCAGGAGTTAGAGGTTACAGTAAGCTATGATGACACCACTGCACTCTAGCCTGGGTGACAGAGCAAGATCTCATCTCAAAAAAAAAAAAAAAGCAATTCAGCTCCAATATCAACATATGACTTTATGCCAAACTTGGTATCTTTTTAAAATGCAACTGATGTGGGAATAAGATTTCAAGACAAAATTGATTACATTCTTATTGAAGTTACAAGGTGTAAAAGTTCTCATTTTATTTTTTATTTTATTTTTTTTTTTTGAGACAGAGTCTCACTCTGCTGCCCGGGCTAGAGTGAGTGCCGTGGCGTCAGCCCAGCTCATAGCAACCTCAAACTCCTGGGCTTAAGCGATCCTACTGCCTCAGCCTCCCAAGTAGCTGGGACTACAGGCATGCGCCACCATGCCCGGCTAATTTTTTTTTTCTATGTATTTTTAGTTGGCCAATTAATTTCTTTCTATTTTTTTTTTTTAGTAGAGACGGGGTCTCGCTCTTGCTCAGGCTGGTTTCGAACTCCTGACCTTGAGTGGCCCGCCTCGGCCTCCCAGAGTGCTAGGATGACAGGCATGACCCACCGCGCCCGGCCATGATTCCATTTTTATA
>CAUYRT010104984.1:0-11876 GCA_963574885.1 Lepilemur ruficaudatus | reverse complement strand
TATGGGCAATATAAAAAAATCAGTGATTGCCTGTACTCTCTGGACTACTTTGACAGAGTAGGTTTTTGAATGTAACAAGATAAGTCAACTTGAGTGGTAATATATTTTGGGAAATCAGCTCACTAGAAATTGTGACTGTAAGCATTGTACTGTAAATGCTTTGTAGTTTTCCCCCAATAAAAAAAAAATCAGTATCAAATCAGCATTATTATAACAAAATAATTCAATTCATAAAACCGTGTCCACATCTGTGACTTGAGTGAAATCCCAGAAACCTTTTGAAGCTATTGCCACAGACATATTATTAAGGAACAGTGTGTTCCAAGAGTGTTTTGTTAACCACAGTGTTACCGCTGTAGATGGGTAAAGTTAATGCAGCCAAGGTCATTTCAATTTTTTTCTTTGATTAGCTGTGATTATCATGATGGCTTAGTAATTGAGAATATAGTCTAGACAGCAGCTGCAAAACCCGCGCACACATACACACACCCCAGAACATGCAGCTTGATTAAGGAAGTAGTCAATGCTCATCAGCATTCATCGTCCACTTACCACTGGGACATGTGCTAGGAAGGCAGGGATTATGCATCCTGCCCTCTCCATATCCATTTTCCCAAAGACTTCTTAGTAAGCACACCCACCGAAGACATAGAAAAGGAGAAAACATTACAGCAGTGTAGAAGGTCGTGCCCTGTCTACTAATAGCATCAGGCTGGAAGATTCCTTGATAGGAGTAACAAAATAAATAAATCAGGATGAGAGGTTTATGGGAGGCCTCTCTTCTGGGATGTGAGTGCAGCTGTCACTTGGTGATGAACTTGACTTCTCTGTAGCCTGCGAGGCTCCAAACAAAGAATGATTACTAGGTGTCACTCGGCACTAAGTTTAAAGCAGACAGTAAGGCTTGATTAACCAGAAACATAAACCTATCAGAATTTTTTATAGCTTATGACTTTGAGGGAAAAGCATGGATCATAAGAAAACCTGATTATTTTAAGATTTACTCAAAGAACGACTATGCCAGTCATGCCCTGGGGTCAGTGCAGACGCAGCTGTATTTCCTGTGCATCGTCCTAAAGAAACCAGGGCAGGGCTCTGAAAGTTACAATTTCCTTAAGGTATTACAACAGCTTCAACCTTCAAAGAAAGAAAGGCTCCATTTTGTTCACAATATTGCACTCACTAAGTTACTAAGGCAGAGAGGTCAAAACACATCTTTTTGGACAGACATTACAACAACAAAAAGCAGTCAAGCTCTTCCAGTAATGAGATAATTTCATCAAAACATCTTAGTGCCTCCACCTTTTGCCCATTGTTTCCCAAAGCAGAAGAAAGTCAAGTGTCTACACAGATGGAAGGTCAGCAATGCTAAGTGGAGGATGGCTCTCATTTCATGTGGGCAGGGTTTCTGTTGAGGAAGTCTCCCCTCCCTCCTCCTCCTCCTCTTCTTCCTCCTCCTCCTCCCCCCTCCTCCTGCACCTTCTTCCTCCTCTTCCCCCTTTTCTTCCCCCTCCTCCTCCTCCTCCAGTTATCATAGTGCTCAGGACTCTGCTACTATTGCTGGTTGCAGTCAATATTTTTGATATTGCTTTGGTGGAGCTTTATTCCTCACATATTATTCATTTATTTATTCATTTACAACAAATACCTTTTGAGCAGGCACTCTGGAGATAGAGAGCAAAGCACAGATGAGCTCACAGTCCAAACAGGTACATAGGTTTACAGTCAGATACACTCCAATGCCCTCGAATGGGCAGAGGCAAAGTGCTGTAGGTGCACAGAGGATGTGCAAACTCATGGTGCCCCTGGGGCTGGGAATCAGTTGTGATCGGGCAAAATTTCATAAAAAGTCATTTGGACTAAGCCTTAGGCAACAATGCTAGTTCTTCAGGCTCAGTGGGAGAGTATCACCAGCCCTCACCCCAAACGCTCTCCCACTAGACAAAGTCACCCTGTCTTCCTGTTCCTCTGTTTTCTACCTTAGGCAGATGGTGACAGATACCCATTTGCATTGTCACCCTTGGTGCTTATTTTGCCTCCTTTCAATGGAAATACCCTCTTGGAGAAGGAAGAATGCAGGTGGCTGAGAGGTCCCCATGGCCGTGGGGAAGCCCTGCAGGCAATAAGCTAAGAACACAGTGATCAACGCAATGGCTGCCTTTTGGTCATGCCCCCTGGGAAACTTAAAAGAATCCAAGAGGCCAGAACATTTCATAGACCTGCCAGATGGGGACAAAACAGACAAAATGATAACTCCTCACATTTGTACAGAACTTTATGGGTCTGTAAGTAGACCTCACAGCATGGTAGAACAGGACATGCCTTAGATGGCTGTAAGTTTCACAGAGTTCCCTGATCAAAACCAGACCCTGTCCCATGGAGCAGTCACCTAGAAAAGCTCCATATTTTTAGTTTTCATGGATCCAAATACTAGTTCACGCAATTTGTTAAGACTTCTGCCCCCAGGAGTATGTGAGACTGACTCTGTGAGGGCATCCAAAGCATCTACAAGGTGGAATCTTTGTTCAATTTACATATATGAAAGACGGATGGGAAAGAATGTGCTGGGGGCACTGATGGGAGCCAGGCTTGAGGTGAGGGGTTGGGGACAGGGATTTGCTTATTCCATCCTCAGGGCCTTTGCTGCGTGTTCTGTTCCCTCTTCCTGCAGGTCACCTCCCCTGGGTCTCGTGAAGCCTGGCACCTTCTCATCCTTGGCTTCATTTTAAATGGTATCTGCTCAAAAGAGCATTCCCTGACCACCATCATTCCCTCTATGCCCATAAATTCTTCCCTTCCCAGCATCCTGTTTCAACCATATCATCATTTAACAATCATGATTTAGAGGGTTAAGTTGCTTCCAGTCTGCCTCGAGTTAGAGCGTAAACTCCCTGGGGGCAGGCAGATACTGTCTTCTTCACTACTAAAAAGTCAGGGCTCAGTAAAGTGACTGGCACATAGCAGGGATTCAATCAATTCTTGGTAAGAGAAAGTCAGTTCAAGGAAACAGTCCAGGGCCTGGGGAGGAGGAGATTCGGGCCCCTGCCAAGTGTGGTGGGGCTGGCACAGCAGGCTGAAGACACTTCCCATGGATGGATGTGTGTCCCCTAAGATAACTCGGTCACTCACTGCTCTTTATGCTTGGAAATAAAGATGACATAAATATTAACCAAGAGGAGCAACATGAGACATTGTTTCAATCGGTGTTTTGAGGAGGAAGTGAAGCCCTTTCTTTACAACACATTTTATCTCCACAGGGTGGTGACTACTATGTGGACTGATAGTTTTATTGTTGTAGGACATTGAAAGATAACCTGAGTCTGCCAAATACAATATAAATACAAAATTTTCTTATGCTGAATCTAAGGGATGGGAGGATTATTATAATTTAAGAACCGTGATAAATAAAATGAGCCTGGCATTAAAGTACTGTGACAGAAGTTATTTTAGAGACAATACCACTGGGACAAATGAAGGTTAAACTTTCATCCTGTTAGAAGCACAACTTTTGAAACCCTGAAGCACGTACTTATCTATTCACGCACACCTTGCCAGGGGAGTGAAATACAGCCAGAGGGGCCTTCCCTTAAGAAGAGACAAATGTCGCCCAACGCTTGGAAACAAGAGCTGCTTCGGAAGAGCTGCTTTTCGTCAGCCTCCTCTCCGGCGCGCGCACCTGGCTGCTGTTTGGCTAAAGGAGCATCACCCACGCCCCTCTGCAGGCCGTCTCTCTGCGCATCTCCACCCTGCACGCCCTGCTTCGAAGTCGTGGGTGAAACGTGGCATGCCGTGGGGAGGAGAAGCATTATGACATATTCAGCTGATTCTTCAGCTTGGAAGCGATGGATTGAACCGAGACTAATGCAGGGCTCCACTTTACATTTTTGGCAAATGAGCAAATATGCAGATTCATACCAAACAGGTGTGTCTGCCAGTCACCCCAGCAGCAGTTCCAGAATCCGAGGTCCATCGAGCTAGTGCTCCAATTAGTGAGGACATCATAACAAGTATGCAATTATTCTGGAACCTGTTGAGCTTTCATCTGCTATCAATTTCATTTCACTTAAGCCCAATTCAGGCTGAACTTGCAGTGAACTCGATCATTTGAAATGGAGATCTTAGGTTGGCACAACTGTTGTGTCTGACATGTGTTTTGAGGTCGTCGGAAAATTGCCTTTGAAACAGTCACAATTTGTATTCAGCTGGTCTCTCTGATTGATGACAACGTTTTGCTGGCGCTGCGACCATGATTATTTACAATACTTTCCCATATTACCATAGTAAATTGCTTCCAGTGAGAAATGTAAATTCTTAAAAAGAGGTAGTGCAGAGCCTGGTGGACGCCTTGTATTGTCAGTCAACTCATTCATTCAGCTGTCAGTCCATCCCACGCATTGGGCCCCGTGCTGAAGACACTGACGTGCTAGGATGTGGTCTCTGTGCTGTGGATGTATAAAGGAAGAAGCAGAGTAATCCAGATAAATTACAGCACAGGGCGCGGCATTAGAGGGGAAGAATGAACTGGATGTTGTGAGAGCCCTGAAGATGCAGCAGCCAGTTGTGCCTGAGGAGTCCAGGAAGGCTTCCTGGAAGAGGGGATATTTGAGTTGAGTTTTGAAGGATGAATAATGTTTTCCAGGAAAAAAAGTGAATGACAAAGAACCAAAAGTAGACTTACCATTCGATCCAGCAATCCCACTACTGGGTATCTGCCTGAAGGAAAAGAAGTCACTTTATCAAAAAGACTACTGCACTGGAATGTTTATAGCAGCACAATTTACAATTTGCAATGATGTGGAATCAACCCAAGTGCCCATCAACACATGAGTGGAACAAGAAAATGTGGTATATGTATAGCATGGGGTACTGCTCTGTTGTGGCCCCGTCTTGGGGAGGAGGAATGAACACAGAAGACAAACGACAAACACACAAAGACGGTACAAGACTGCAGCCCCTCTCGACTGCAGCGTCTTTATTTTTAACACTGTTCTTTTGGCATCTGTCCCAGTCTACCCCAACTTTTCCCACCGCTACTCTTGGTTCTCAGAATGTTTTTGTCTCAGCATAGACTGGTTCCCACCGCTCTGCCTCAGGGAGTTGACATTTGTGTCTCTTCCTTTGCCCTTTCCTGTTTGTGGGTCAAGGCACCCTGGCTTGTTTGCAAGTCACAAAGCGTCTTGAGGCCGATCAACAAGAAACAATCCTTGTGAGAACAGGTGTTCCGAGAACTGTTTTGTTCAAGCATGACCGAGAGATGACCCAGTATCCACCACATCTTCCCCCTTTTTGTTTTTCTAGCGTTGGCTCTGGACATGATGCAGAACGGCCATAATGTTATAGTGCCGTTGTCTTTCTTTTATTCTTCCTTGGGTCCATCATCTGAAGACTAAAAATATGCAGAAAAGAAAAATAATCATAAACAGAAGATTACTAGCAAAAGTAGTAAGCCAGGTTTTCACATGATCAGAGGGATTTAATTGAGCAAGACCATCAGCAAGATCCTGAAGAATCTTTCCATTGCCAAACTCGGGTGGACGAGTTTGAAAGGCATGAGTGATCTCTGATTCTAATTGTTGCTGGTCTTGTGTAGTGTTTGGACCTCCTGTTAAAAGGCCCCGTAGGATCTCCCAATGTTTACTTTCATTAAATGGAATGGGGGTGACACAAAAATGTGAGGAATTCCAATCACACTGGAGGAAGTATTGGGTAGTGAGCACTTGGATTTGATCCCCCAGCCACTGTACAGTTTGTCGCAAATTTAGTATTTCTCCTTTTAATCAGATGTCTATTTCATATGTTCATGTTGACATAACCAATGGGAATTCTCATGCCATTGATGGATAAACTGAACGTTTTGCACGCTTTGATGTAAGGCAACACCAGCGGCTGCAGCCAAAGCAACAATGGCTATGAGTCCCACAATGGCTGTGATTATTAGACCAATGGCTCGTCTAGTCTGGTGAGACAAGGCAGAAAATGAATCAAGCAATGAGGTCACAAGAGTGGATTCGCTCCAAGGGCGAGAGAGGTTCACGGGTAACCAAATCTCTGTTTGAGACTTTCAGATGTATAAGCCATAGGAACTCTTACTAAACCTTGCCCAAGAAGTGTGGTTAAGGCAGGTGTGAAGTGTGCAATTGGAAGTGCAGTGAATTTGGCTTGAGGTGGCATTCCAAGCCACAGGGCCCATAAGTAAGAGATAAGGATAAGGGACACAGGCAGTGATATACACTGAATAGTTACGGTCCAAGCGCACCTGGAAACCTGCTCAAGTGCTGAAGGACATATTACCAACCCAGATATTTATGTGTTCACCTGAGGCCAAAAGCTTCCAAACATGTCCTTGGATGGCTGAGGAGCCAGTAAATGCGGTTGCGGGGGAGACAGACCCTTATCATGCCAGATGATAGTTTCGCTGCCGGTGGCACTCAAGGAGTTACTCTGGCGATGCCACCGAAGAGGATGATTAGAAAATTTTTCACGGAAGTCACCATGGGGGCTCCAATCAACAATAAGGGGATCATGGGATAACAGTTTTAGAGTACGCCTCTGGCATTTTGTCCATTCAATGTGGCGCAGAGGGGCATCCATATGGGGCATAGCACATAATGGCAGAGGGGCGTTTCCCTCGGACAAATTAGTGACTTGGCCATGCAAGCCCTGCCTGGACAATAAAACAGTGGCACTGGCAAAGGAAGAGGAATTATACTGTAAGCCCCAAGCTTCATGCGACAGGGGTAAGCAAGGACCATGTCCAAAACAAATGGGCTTCCCTTCCACCCCCATGGTATAGTTTTCTATCAATCATCCCTCCTCATGGGGAAATAAGGATCGGGCCTAATAAGGTGCGGGCATCCAATCAGAGTCATTAGTATATGCCATAATTTCAGGATCATCCCAGGCCATGGCCTGGAACAGTGGAGGTTAAGGCACATAAGCCCAATAGGTGTAGTTAGGAGAGGCAGTGACACCACATACCTGAGAAGAAATGACAGCAAGCATGGCAAGAAAAAGAGTATCAGGGTTGCGAGGCTGTTGAGCCCACGAGACTACCCGTTCCGCGTCCACAGTCAGTCTCTTCAACTGTCCCCAGGTTGGAGGGTGGGCACGGTTGGTGGCAAATGTGAAGGTCCAGGACCAAAGACTCAGGTTCTCGAATTTCTTGAGGAAGTTCTCGATGCGACCCCGCTTCGCCATTCCATCATTTCAGACATTTTTAGGGACCCGCTCACACCCGGTCTCTGTGGAAACATAAGCAAACCCTCATCCCCATTGTAAGACCATGCCTTCCTTCCATTCGCCTGAAAGAGAACGAACATACACGGGATCAGGGTGTGGTGGTTGAGGCGGAAGATTCGAAGAGAAATGGTGTTCAGCAGTGGATGAGCCAATGCCTGCCAGTGATTCAAAAAATTTAGAGTAAACAGAGCCTTAAGGAGGTGGCGATGGGGTGACTCCGGGGTTCCTCCTTTTTGTTTTTGAAGTTGAAGTTTGAGAGTGCGGTTGGCACGCTCAACAATGGCCTGACCTTGGCTATTAAAAGGAATACCAGTGATATGCTGAATGGAATAAAGCTGAAGAAAGGCAGCTAATTTCTTAGATGTGTAGGCAGGAGCATTGTCCATTTTGAGGGTGTGAGGAAGGCCCATAACTGCAAAACAAGAGTATAAATGAGTAATAACAGCACCAGCTTCTTGTTCTGTTGATTAGGCAAGAACAGCCATTCCAGGATACCACTGTCCTGACCCAGACAACCAGATGGGGAGTGAATAGTGTGAAAAAGGTAGAGCACATAGGTAGTTGGGGATCAAAGAAAGTTAAAGCACCATCGGACAAGCGTTGTTCCACAAAATGGAGCTCTTCTTCCGCCTGCAGGGAAAGAGACCAGGGACTTGTCAAAGAATTATCGCCCTCAAGCGTGGCAAACAAGTGTCGGAGAACATAGGTAGGGATGCCGAGAGCAGGGCGCAGCCAGTTGATACCACCCAAAAGTTTCTGAAAATCATTAAGGGTTTTCAAGTTATCTCTACGGATAAGCAACTTTTGAGGTCTAATTTGCATTTCAGAGAGGCAATAGCCACGATAATTAAGGGGCAGTTATCACTGAATTTTCTCCAGTGCAAGGACAAAATGACAGGCAAGGAGTTGTTGTAGTAAATCCTGAAAGGCCGCATCGCAGGCAGCAACTGTGGGGGCTGCTAGGAGAATATCATCCATATAATGATATAATATAAGAGAAGGATGCCGTAAGTGTACGGGGTTAACTGCATGATCTACAAATTCCTGACACAGGGTGGGGCTATTAAGCATACTTTGAGGCAAAACTCACCGCTGATATCGCTCAGTAGGGCGGCTGTTGTTAAGCTCAGGGATGGTGAAAGCAAAGCGCTCTTGTCAGCGGGCTGTAAAGGGATAGTAAAAAGGCAGTCTTTAAGATCAATGACCATGGTGGACCAATCATGGCGGATCATAGAGGGTAAAGGCAAACCACGTTGTAAAGGCCCCATAGGTTGGATGCATTTGTTTATCTCCCATAAGTCCATAAGAAAGCACCACTTCCCTGACTTCTTTCAAATAACAAAAATGGGCACATTCCAAGGGGAGGTGGACGGTTCTATTTGGCCAGCGGCAAACTGTTCAGACACCAAAAGTTTTAGAGCCTCAAGTTTTTCTAAAGGTAGACACCACTGTCCAATCCACATGGGGTGTTGGTTTTCCATCTTAGTGACAAGGCTCGAGGCTCTTCTTGAGCAGTGGTGATGAGTTTAAAGACAAACTGGTGTCTGCAGAGGGGAGAGGATTATATCCCATTTTAAGCATCATATCTTTTACTGGAGTGCTTAAGTGAAGAATAGACAAAAAGGCTCTAAACTGGCATAAGAGATCTTGGCCCCAAAGGTTAATGGCTATGTCAACAATATAGAATGATAGAAAGGCTTGTTGACCATCTGGCCCCAGGCATTCGTTCGGTTCTATGCTCTGGTAAACACACTGGGCTTGACCCAGATCAGATAAAATGGTGGGCACTAGAATCTAGCCTCTTCCCACCACCAGCTACGGAGTTGCAGCCACTGGCAGCCTTCCAAAACTGTCTTTCCTGAACTTTCCCAATGCAAGGGAATAGGAGTGTTTTCACTAGAAAAAGAGTCCAAAAGGCCCAAGATGAAGGGAGACTGAGGGACATAAGCCTGCACAGCTTGTTTCAGATCTTTTAAAAATTTATAAGGCTGGACATGAAAAGTAACATTCTGACCTCCATCAGGGTACTTCTGATTAGGTCCGAAAGGCTGACAAGTAATAGGGAACAAAGAAAGGCCAGCAGGCGGAGCAGGAGGAGGAGGGGCATGATCATCAAAATCAGGAGGCGAAGGAAAATCATCATCATCATCCCCATTCTTTCAATTAGGAGCTTGAAACGGAGCTCCTGGTAAAGGAACCGGCGGGGGTGGCGGCGGTGGCAATGAAACTGGATAAGCCAAGGGTGCCGAAGGGAAGGCAGCCTTAGTGGAGGAGTGAGACAAACACTGTTTTAGCAGGGTGACCAATTCAGTAATTTCCAAATCAGGGGGCAGAGGATGAAAGGAGACCTGCTCCTCTTCTTCATCCTCCAGGACCGTGGCAGAATTTTCATAGAGGGAGGAGGGGCCCAAGCCATCATACTCATCCCCAGCTTGGGAATCGGCCCTCTCTGAGTTAGTTTCTTTTTTTTTTTTTGAGACAGAGTCTCACTCTATTGCCCGGACTAGAGTGCCGTGGTGTCAGCCTAGCTCACAGCACCCCCAAACTCCGGGGTTCAGGCTATCCTCCTGCCTCAGCCTCCCGAGTAGCTGGGACTACAGGCATGCGCCACCATGCCCGGCCTATTTTTTCTATATGTATTTTTAGTTGGCCAATTATTTCTTTTCTATTTTTTTAGTAGAGACGGGTGTCACTCTTGCTCAGGCTGGTTTCAAACTCCTGACCTTAAGCGATCCGCCCGCCTCAGCCTCCCAAAGTGCTAGGATTACAGGAGTGAGCCACAGCACCCGGCCTGAGTTAGTTTCTAATAGTTGTAGCGCTTGTGTGATCGCGCTGCATACGGTCCAAAGTTTCAGACTAATTGTGTCACCCCGCTGATGGGCGACCCGCAGGGTTTTTACCACCTGCTGCCAGCTATGAGCATTAAGTTGCACTTTTGACTGAAACTGAAACCAGCAATAATGTCACTGTACAACATCAAACAGCTGCCTCAGGGTGACCTCTTTAACCTCTACCCCGGCTGAATGTAAAAGCCCTAGTAATAACTTTTGATATTCGCATTCAGCTGTTGAAGGAGAGTTTCCCATATTGCCAGAGGTCCTGCTGTTGGCATCCACTTACCAAAGAGGTCCCGCTCCGGTTCCTCAACACCAAGTGATGCAGAAGAGAACCCTGCTTGCTGCACCACTTGTGGCCCCGTCTTGGAGAGGAGGAATGAACACAGAAGACAAATAACAAATGACAAACACACAAAGACGGTACAAGACTGCAGTGTTTTTCGGCTGCAGTGTCTTTATTTTTAACACTGTTCTTTTGGCATCTTTCCCAGTCTAACCCAACTTTTCCCACAGCTACTCTTGGTTCTCAGAATGTTTTTGTCTCAGCATAGACTGGTTCCCATTGCTCTGCCTCAGGGAGTGGATGTTTGCGTCTCCTGCTTTGCCCTTTCCCGTTTGCGGGTCAAGGCACCCTGGCTTGTTTGCAAGTCACAAGGCATCTTGAGGCCAATCAACAAGAAACAATCCATGTGAGAACAGGTGTTCAGAGAACTGTTCTGTTCAAGCATGGCTGAGAGATGACCCAGTGTCCACCATACTACTCAGCCATAAAAAGACATGAGTTAATGTATTTTGCAGCAATTTGAATGGAACCGGAGACCATTATCCTAAGTGATGTATCTCAAAAATGGAAAAACAAACACCATGTACTTCCTAATAATTTGGAACTAATCGATGGGCACACATGGGCACAGAAAGAAGTAAAAATCATTAGAAATCAAGAAGGGGATGTGGGGGAGGAAGGAGAAGTAAAAACTTATGTAACAGGTACAATGAACAATATTCAGGTGATGGATAAATTTATAGCCCTGCCTAAAGCATTTAAAGCTATTCATGTAACAAAAATATTTGAACCCCCTTAATATTTTGAAATAAAAAATAATAAAAATGAAATAAAATAAAACAGTTCATTTGAAGGAAAAATAAAATATTAAAAAAGCAAAGTTTTACAGTTGACTTTGTTTTAAAGAGTAAAAGGATTATACTCTAAAATAATGATAAAAATCGTAGTATAGTAAACATATAAGCCAGTGTCATAGTCATTTATTATCATTTTCAAGTATTATGTGTAATACTTTTATATGACTGGCAGCACAGGTTTATTTACATCAGTGTCACCACAAACACATGAGTAATGCATTGTGCCACAATGTTATGACAGCTACGATGTCACTAGACAATAGAAATTTTTCAGCTCTTATGGGACCACTGTCATATATATGTAGTCTGTCATTAACTGAAGTATTTTTATATGGCACATGACTATATATGCATATTTTAAAGCAGGACATTAGTTTCTCAGTTGGTAGCTTCATTCGTTTAAATTGACTTGATAATTTTATTTTGGGTATCTTTCACTGCAAAATAAATTTATAAGTCTCATAAAATAACAAAACTTATATAGTTCTACTATAACCATTATATGTACTACCTCCTTCATTTTTTCTGATATATTCTACCCAATAAAGATTTCTACTTGGGATTCAATCTATATTTACATGAAGAGCTGATGAAAGGATATACATTCATTTTTTCCTAAAGATCACTTTTAAAGTAGCAATTGCAATACAATGTGCTATT
>CAUYRT010104979.1:0-15114 GCA_963574885.1 Lepilemur ruficaudatus | reverse complement strand
GGTGGTGACATGAAAAAGAGCAGTTTTGGAGAAAAGATGAGTTCAGTTTGGAACGTGCTTGAGGCAGCTGAGGATAATACTCCCACAGCTCAGCAGAATAGTCTGGGCCAGGGATACCGATTTTAGAATTGTGTTTTTTTTTTTTTTTTTGTTTTTTTTTGAGACAGAGTCTCACTGCATTGCCCTGGATAGAGTGCCATGGCATCACCCTAGCTCACAGCAACCTCAAACTCCTGGGCTCAAGCAATCCTCCTGCCTCAGCCTCCCAAGTAGCTGGGACTACAGGCATGCGCCACCACGCCCGGCTAATTTTTTCTATATATTTTTAGTTGGCCAATTAATTTCTTTATTTTTAGTAGAAACAGGGGTCTCGCTCTTGCTCAGGCTGGCCTCGAACTCCTGAACTCAAATGATCTGCCTGCCTCGGCCTCCCAGAGTGCTAGGATTACAGGCGTGAGCCACCACGCCCAGATCTAAGAATTGTTGTGCAATCTGCCAGCATGGATGAAATCTCCCGGAAAGAGCAAGGAAAGGACCAAGGGCTGAACCCTGAGATAGAGCAGCATTTAAGAGGATGGTGGCGGAAGACTCAGAAGGGTGGCCAGAGAAGTACAAGGAGCCAGGACAGCAGGGTCACAGAAGCCAAGGGGAGTCAAATTTCAAGAAGGAAAGAGTAGAGAGCAGTGTCATAGTCATGGAGAGGTGAAGCAAGTACAAGGACCAGAAATGCCCATTGTATTTGGTAACTAGTGCAGTTTAGAAAAGTGGTTTGAGCAGAACAAAAGCAGATCAAGGTGGGCTGAGGAATGAACGGGAGATAACGAAGTGGGTATGGGAAGCTTGGGACTGTTTCAGGATATTTGGCTATAAGAAAACAAGTGAGATAGGGAGTCACTTACAGAGAATCACACAGTAAAGGGAGGGACACTTATGGAAGGGAGACCTTACAAGAGATCACTGAGATAGGTGTTAACAAAGAAGATGCAAACTCCCCAAGTCTGCATCACTTTTAGTTATTTATATTTTGGGGTTCTATATAAGTATCTCAAAAATTACATATCTAGAAGGGACTCACTTTAGCCCAGAGAAAGGAGATTTATCACTTGTCAGAAGGGAGAAGGAAGGATATGTGCAAATATAGGTAAGTGTGTAGGTGTGTGTAAGGTGGGGTGGGGATAAAGAACTTCATGTTCAGTTGCCGTAATTTTCCCTTTGATGCAGATGACAAAGTTGTTGTGTGAGAAAGGAGGGTGGGAAGGGATCCTGAGGAGTGAGCACTTAGACCAGTTGCTCTGGGGGTAAAAGAAGACATTAAGCAAGGATACACAGAAGGAGTATTGGGCAGCACTGAAGGTCCAGGTAAGTTTATAGGCTCTTCATTTTTAGTTGCCCCAGTTTTGGGTTGTGCAGTTTTCTCCATCTCAGAAGTTTTGAGGTATGAGCAGAGAAGATAGGTGGGGTATGCTCTAAAAGGGGGGTTGGAAGGGTGATTGTGGTAAATGACCTTGGGACAAGAGAATTGAGCTGTTGGCAAGGGAGAAATAGTGATGCACTGGGGAGAGAAGGAATTGATGCTGGGACAAGATACCATTTTTTGTTAAAAATTACAAACCAGTGGAATGGTGGAATGAATTATAGGATACATATATGAAAAATTTTATATATTTTAATGAGGTCAATCCATGTATATGGGCATAAAAAAGATCTCCAGGATATGATTGTCAAGTGGGAAAAAATAAAACCAACCCTGTATGTAAATCTATAGAAAAACATCTGGAAGGATATATACCACACTGTCCAACGCCATTACATGAATGGAACGGAGTGAGGTTGGGGAAGGATAAAGAAGATTTCCAACAACACAGAGTCATCATTGAATGTATTTTATTTTAAAGGCATCTATGTACACCAAATAAATACACACTGGGGTTTGTGCAGTTTGGTTTATCTTCCACTCTGGCATGCAACATTCTGGCAGATGTGAGTGGGCAGGCCAGGTACCCCTTGTGGTGACCCTGGCTCTCTGAAAGGGTTGTGGTGAAGGTGGGGAGCAGGAAGAGGATGAGGAGGGTGTAGTGTGAAGCTTCTGGTGAAGGTTTGTGTGTGTGTTGTTTCTTATTTGTGTAAGTAAATTATATTTCCCTTATATGTTGCTAAAGAGAAGGCTGCTCCCTTGGTGTCACCTCTCTCCTCATCTGCCCTATGCCTTCACATTTTCTTATGTGTTTTTAAATCATTTGGTGGCAACATTACATAAGAAACCCTGGATTCTTAGGTGCCCTTCTGGCAGATATTAGCCTAAGTCCACAGGACCACAGGTACCTTCCTTGTTCTCCAACTGGACCTGAGACAGTGTGGCTCATCCATCCCACCCTTTCCCTCTTCTCTCTGAGTTGCAGGGTTAGTGTAGAGGAGCCAGATTGGACCTCCTTCCTCAGAACAGTGGTTTTCAAACTGCTCTGTAGAATCTTCAGGGTCTCTTAGGACTGTTCAAGGGCTCCTCAACTAATGAAGCATTTTCCACCAAAAAAAAAAAGCAAACTACCCAGGTCTGCATTAGTTTTACTTTTTATATCAGGGTTCTATGTAAGATTTGTTTTGAAAATCAGAGGTATTTCACATACCTCTGGTATTTTTTTCCTCCTGCCTTTCTCCATAACTACTAAAAAGGGCCCAACAGGTAAAGGGGGCAGGGCCTCTTTCCCTTGAAGGACACTGTATGCGCCTGGCCCTCCACTGAGCTTTCTTTCTTGCTTTAGAAGAAGCTGGGTGATAGGTTGCCCTGCTGCTGGAGGATCCTAGTCTTCCATTCTAGATAATACTGGATATCAGGACACCAGATTTTCTTTCTTGGTTTGGACTAGCTGGGGACCTCCATTCCTATAGCTACCTAGAAAACCACCTTAGCACCGTGTGGAAGGAAAAGACCATCTGAAACTAAAACAATAGTCCTCTTAACTATGGAGGGGGGCATATGGGCTAAGAATGGCTGGGGGAAAAGCCCTCCAGGTTGATCCCTGGGGCTCCCCCACCTCTAGAAAGTCTGCCTGGCCCCTTTCTTTAAAGTGCACTTAATACTAGGTGGGAACATGAGAGAAGAAGCTCTTGGTGGGGGAAAAATTTGTATATTGGGAAAAAATCAGGCTCCAGCTTGAAAGGAAGGCAACTAGAGAGAGATATTTTGTCAATGAACTAGAAGCCCCCAAACCTAAAGTGAGGAACATGCAAACCAGTGTGGGACAGAGAAAGGAATCCAGCTCATTGCTTCAACCTGAGGGCACTGTGACAAAATATACTTAGGAATTCCCCAGCCTGTTTACCCCCAAACCCAAGGAATCAATCACTTTTGACTATGCTTGCCTGTAACTATCACTATGGACAGATGAGCAGCCATTTGAAAGACAGTTGGCAGGCGTCTGCCTCCTCAGTTCTTCGAAATATTGGTAATAAACTCTGGTCATGAGCTCTGGAGTAGAGAATATCAAAAGGAGCTTTGAAGAGAAAGGGAAATGGTTCCTTGAACAACCCATGTTCTCAGTCCAGGGGAAAATAGAAAGAGGGAGGCAAACGATAGACTTTGTAGGGCAGAGGTAAACACCTGGAATCCCTGGATTCAGGTGAGGGGTGTATAAAGAAAATTCTATGTCTAACTTAGCAGCCCTTCCATCTTACCATCCCCTGTGCCCTATGTGAAAGAGGAGGGAGGAAGTGTCTGTTTCTCTGTCTTATGATGCTAAGACATTCTTCTGCTTAAGGCTTTGTGTGTGTGCATGTGTGTGCATGTGCGTGTGTGTGTGTGTGTGTGTGTGTGTGAAGGATCACAGCCCTCTAGCTCCTGTTCTTCCTGTTATCATCTCTGTGACCTCTACTCAGTGACTAACACCACTCAGTGTGAGACACGAATATATGAGAGAGGAAGAAACATTGGCCCTCCTCCCTGCTGCTCCAAACAAGGAGGGCAGCCTATGCTTAGCAATTGCTAAATACATCATCAGATACTTAGAGTGAGACAGAGAATAGAGACATAGCAGCAGCTTTTGATATATAGATACAGAGTACAAAGAGATACAGAGTAAGAGAAGACATCAAACGTAGTACAGTTGAACAACAGGGGTTGGGGAGGAAGTTAGTATCAGAGACCACGGGTTTGCAGCATGCTGAAAGAAGAGGCCTCAGGCCATCTTAGAAACTGGGAAAGAAAGAGAAAGAGGGTGTGAGGAACCAGCTTGCAGCTCAGCCTCTGAACAGGAACAGGTGGCATCTGCACACACTTTGCTTTACAGTCCTGTTCCTTTAATATCAACAACCAGACCCCCCTAATCCCTGGTCCTCCACCCCAGCCCTTCCCTGGCTCCTCTTCCACATTCCTGTTCTCTGCTTCTCAGGCTTTGCTGCCTGTGCATGCCTGGCCGGCCGTCCTGGGGAACCCCTGGAGAGGGCTTGGCTTGGATGCAGCCCAGTAAGAGACTGGCCATGTTCTCTTGTTTCTAGTTCTCCAAGGATCCAAAGTAGACAGTAAAACAGGATCCCAGTGCCCAATTCTGGGCCTTAAAACAACCCTGCCAAGAAGCCTGGTGACACACAAAAACCAAGAAGATGCCCGTGCTGCTAGAGGAGAAGAAATGGGGACAGAGGAGGAAAAGGGGAGACTATTCCACCTCCACTGAGCAAGATGGGAGGGGAGTGCTGACACTTCAGCTAGAGGGATAAAAAGTTAGACTTCATGGGCATTCCCTAAAGCTTACTGGTGGCATATACAGATATAAGGACAGGACACAGGTGCAGGAGTAAATCAAACATCGCCTTTACTGGCGATGTCTTAGTTCAGAAAATATCTATCCATCCAAAATTATTTGAGGGTAGAGGTGGAGGGAGAGTTGAGATGCTCTCCGAGGTTCTCCCAAAATCTATGGTCTGTGACCTGTGTGTGGCTCTAGATCTACAGCAGCCGAGCTTGCTTCTTTGGACGCATGGCAGTGACCCCTAGTGGCAGAAAGGCAGTACTGTGGTAGCTACTATAGCCAGAGGGAAAGCCTGAGGGGCTAGAGAGAGGTCAGTGTCCAGATCACGTGGGGTGGCACAGACTTAGCCTCCAGCAGGGAAAGCAGGAGATGAAGGGTAATTATATAGTAAAAGTTTTGAGATGGTAAAAAAAAAAATAAGCAGGAGAACCAAAGAGGCTGTGGACAAGAAAGGAGGCAACCTGAGGTTGGTCCGAGGAGGTGGCCTGAAGCTACCTGAAAGTGCAGGTATGTAGCAGTTGGTGTGGGAGATTAGCTGGCTGCTGTCTCTTGGTGGAGAGGGAAAAGCTTGGCCTGGTCCTCAGCCTCATAGCCGCATGGTAGATCGCTCCTGCAGGAAGAGACCCACCACGATCAGCTACATAGAAATGAGAGTATTCCTGCCATGGTCACTTTGGTCTGACAGCATTCCTATGAGATGATGAAAGGCAGGGACTATCTGCATTACAGGCTTACAGGGAAACTCAAGGCCAAAGGGATGTAAGTGGCTTGCCCAAGATCACAAAGTTTGCAAAGGTAGGAGGGAAACCCGGGTCATCAGATGTCTGTGATATTTCCCCCAGACCCAATAACTGGAATGGGGAGAAGCCACAGATGGGACTAGAGGCGGGGACAGTGTCCTGCACTAAGGCAGGGGGATGACTGGATCTCCTGGACAACACAGTGATGGCAAGAATGATTCTTATTTCCTTCTTCCTCCCCCAAAGTCTCCAGGGAACCTCTCAGTAGGGCTCAAGGGATATTTAATCATTTCTTCTGGTCCCACCCAGAGAACCCAAGGGTCCTGGGGACTGGTTTACCTATTGTCATTGATATCTGTGGCATTTCCTGAAGAGATCATCATTGAGAACACAGGATTTGAAGAAGAAAAAAGGACATTGGGCATTAGAAACAGTCTCCCCAAACCCTGTCCCATCCTAAACCCTTAGAGAAAATAGTAAACTGTAGAATGTTATCCTCAGCTACCCCAAGGTGCATCATTGCTTTGTTTGAGAAAAAACCTCCCTGACCCCTCACTAAGGAAAGAAAAAGGGGACAGGAAGTAAGGGTGAGGATAGGAGGAATCCATTTGAAGAGAGTCTGAGACCTAAAGGAATGGATAGCAATGCTTGGGTTGTAGATAGCATCACTTTTTTTTTTTTTTGTACAACCCTGTCACCCAGGCTAGAGTGCAGTGGCCTGATCATAGCTCACTGTAGTCTTGAACTATCGGGCTCAAGTGATCCCCCTGCCTTGGCCTCCTGAATAGCTGAGACCACAGGTACGCACCACCATGCCTGGCTAATTTTTTTTTTTTTTTTTTTTTTTAGAGATGAGAGAGAATTTCACTAGGTTGCCCAGCTGGTCTTGACCACCTGGCCACAAGCTATCCTCCCACCTCGGTCTTCCAAAGTGCTAGGATTACAGGCATAAGCCACAGTACCTGGCCTCTCTCTCTCTCTCTCTCTCTCTTTTTTAAGAGACAGAGTCTTGTTATGTTACCCAGGCTGGAGTGCAGTGACTGTTCACAGGTGCTCTGCCACAGCTCACTGCAGCCTCAAACTCCTGGGCCCAAGCAGTCCTCCTGTCTCTGCTTCCTGAGTAGCTGGGACTACAGGTGCACGCCACCATGACAGGCTATATGTATCTTTTTTCTTCTTCTTCTTCTTTTTTTTCTTCTCTTATCAGTCCTGACCTATACATGTATCTTTTTATTTGAAGCCTTGGCACCCTAGAAAGGCTCAGTTAGTAGTTTTTGTGAAGTAGGGTCACTTACTTTTCTTATGTCTCAACTTGCCCTGGGGCTCCCAAAGGCTGGATTACCCATCTTTTTCACTCACCATTGTCCATGTTGGCCTTCTGGTAGGAAGCCAAGGGGCCTCCGGAAGATGTGGCTCCACTACTGGTACAGGAGTTAGAAAAGCTGGAGGGGGCAGAAGAGAGAGATGCAGCCTCTGGCACCCACCTTCACTCTTCTAAGGACCACTGATCCACACTCACTCTTGGTGATAGTCCCATATGCCCCTCCCCATCCCCAGAGAGCAAAGGACAACAAACATGGCTGGGCTGGGAGGGCAGATGCCCACCTTCTAATCATAGGCACAAAGTTGAGAAAGGGTCAGAAATGAAGCTACCTAAGAAAATAATTAAGCCTCAGCCAATAATTGACCTGGCCCTATGCCTTCTAGGGTCCAGCAAGCCTGGGGATCCAGCCAACACCTGTGGTCACTCACTACATATCTGAGGTGGAGCTAGGTGTGGGCTGCAGATACAAATTCTGGTAGTTCTGGAAGAGGCTGTTGGTGTAACTGATGCACTCAGGGCTCCGGGTGCCATAGGGGTTGGTGGGTGAAGACGCAGGGTAGTGGCCAGGCCGCACAGGTTTGGCTGTGGTAAAGAAAAGAAATGAATGTGAGGAACCTGCAGTTGCCCTGGCCCCTGAGGTCATGTAGCTGGGATTGAAATGAATTGCCTGTAAGGTAGTCACTTTTTAACATTTTTGTGGGCGGAAATAAGGCTGGGGAAGGGTAAGAACCAATAATCTAGTTGCTTGGCACTTGGGAACTTGCTGAATTTGCTCCTGGAGATAATCCCACCTGCCTACTGACGTCTGCTCACCAATCTGGGCAGAATGGCCCCGCTTGCCCGAGCTCTTGTAGCGAACAGCCTCCTTGATGCGGTCCACCTCCTGCTGGTAGCGGCGCTTGTCCTTCATGGCTCCCTCCTTGGCCTCCTTCAGTGCACCCTCCAGGGCCTTAACTCTCTCAGCCGTAGCCCTAAGTCGTTTTTCCAATTTAGGAAGCTCACAACGCAGATCTGCATTGTCACGTACCAGCTGTGGGGTGAGGCGGGGGAAGAAGCGGAAAGAAAGGCGAGTGACCAAAGGTAGTCACCCGGTGGAGGGTAGGAGAAAGGGGTGAGGAGAGAGAATAAAGAAAAATCAAGAGTCAGAGAAGAGGAGATCATGTTGTTTCCTCAAAAGGCTTCATTCCCTTTATGTAATATGCTCTTCTGTCCAGTTCTTTCCTTCTCCCTGAGCAAAAGGTGATTAGGCATTAAAAAGTTACATAATTCTTTTCCAGGCAACAAAATCTGCCGTCTCCACGGTAGCCCAGAACTCCTGTGACAGTGTCCTGTCCCAGTCTCCGTCCGTCTGGCCTACACGTTGCCCTCCCCCGAATCTCCCAGCTTGTGCCAGACCAACAGCCCCAGGGCGTGATCATGGGGACGAGGCACCCCTTTCCCGGAGGGGGCTCTGTGGGCATGCACAGGAGGGCGGGGCAGGAAAGCACAGGAGCAGCGTGGAGGGTGCGCGTGGCATCACAGGTCAGGCACAGAGCAGAGCGGGAGCAGAAGCTGGAATTCAGGCGCCCCCACACACATACACAGACACACGGCGCCCCATAGGAAGGAAAGAAAATGTTTGAGGTCTCACAAACATCTGTGCTCATTACCTTCACATTCAAGGACTTCCTGGGCTGTCCCTCCCCCATTTAAATTAAGCTAGAGTGTGGTGGCAACCACCTTGCAGACAGAAAAGACCTCCTGATCCCTTTACAGGGTTCTACACAAGAACTGGGGGCAGCACAGATTGCGAAAGGAGCAGGGCCTTGGAAGACAGCAGGTCAATTGGCACAGCAGGGAACGCTGGGGGCAGGGGCAGAGCTGGAACCCTTCCGTGCAGCTTTCCTTGGGACAATTTATGGATGATAAGCAGTGTTCTGCTAAGACAGTTGTTTAGCTTTACTGGTAATACGGCTGTAGCCTCAGCTATTAAGATTCTGTTAACTGAGAAGAGTTTCTATCTCTCTCCTTTTCCTTCCCAGTCTTGTGTCTGCTGAGGTAGGAAATTGTAGTGAGTTCTCTATTTATCCTATAGGTGAGTAGTTTTTGGTCTTTGGGACTTAGAATGGAGGCAGAGAGGCTTCAGTGAGGGAAAAGGAAACAGCATGTAGTGGGTTTTTTTTTTTTAAAGAAATATATAATATGCATTTGGACAGAGAGGGAAGGTAGACACACAGGGATGGAAATAGAAAGGCAGAATTGATTACAAATGTGTCCTAGCTATCTTTCAACTTCTCTGTAATGTTGTTACTCTGTTTCATAATAAACAAAAGAAAAAAGATAGTAATAAAGCCCTCTGCAGACCCAAATAAAATAAATGAACCCTGCAGATTATCACTGAGCCATAGGTTTGGGATTCATTACCAAAAAAAAAAAAAAAAAGATGTATTGAGTATTTACTGTATAGGCTGGTCATTGCACTGGGAGGAAAAGAAGTTTAAGTTCTAGGCTAGTGAGAATATGAGTTTAAATGGAATTTTAAGGTGGATTTGAAAGGAAAGGGATGAAGTATAGGTTAGGGTTCTTTTATGAATCAATTAAGAGCCAGTTGACAGACTGTTGAGCCTGTCTTCAAGGCTCAGCTATTTGGTGCTAGTGAGAGTGTTCCTGCTCTGTGCACACCAAACATTTCCTGTCCTGACTCCTTTGGACTGCCCTTCTATGTCCCTACCCCATACCTTTGAAACCCAGTCATCCAACTAAGGAACCGCAGCAGCAAGGAGGGGGACAGACAGAGAGGCAGCAACTTAATACACAGGAGTTTGCACTGGCCCCAACAAGAGGCTGGTTGGGCCATCCTGAGGACATCCATTGAATGTCCTGCATGCCTGCCCCAGGCCTAGACATATGCAGTTCTCTCCTAGAGAGAAAGCCCGATGCCCTTGCTTCTTACTGTCTCCCTGCCTTGCATCTCTGGCTAAAGTCTGACCAGTCTTCCTCCTGTGTAGATACAGCCCCACACCTTTGTTGGTGTCAAACCCTCCCTCCAAGATAGGCCTGGGGAATTCCACTTTGAAGTGGGTTAGAAACTTTGAGAAGGGAAAACAGACATAAAACAAAGACCAAGGTAAAAGTGGGACCAACTATTGTATAAAGAAGGGATGAGTAGGGAAAGTAGAAGAGAACAGTAAGGAAAACATGCAACTAGATTTTCCTGAATCCAAGGAGCCACTGAGAATTGGGGTATCCTAGGTACCTGGCCTCAAAATTTCTCTTCACCCCTTTTCCAGACTCTTACCTGTTTGTGAACCTTTGTAAGCTGTTCCAGGTTGTTCTCAAGAAAGGAAATCTTCTGCTTTTGGGAGTGAATCCCCCCACTGTCCTCGGGCTCCATTTCTGCACTCTGATTAGAGATAGAGGGAAAGATGTGGCTGTCCCAAGGCCAAATAGGACCCACCCAGACCAGGCCAAGCCAGCCTCACTGGGGGCACCAGGGGCTGGAGAAACCTGAAGATAGAGGAGAACTTGGTTGGGGCTGGTAAGAACCCAAGAATGACACTCACTTTCTTGACTCGAGTCGTGACGTCTTGAACGAACAGCTTGCGAAGGTTGTGCAGGGTCTGGAGTTCCCGGGCCTAGAAGGAATGATGAAAAATTGGGGATGGCCAGATACCAGGTCAATCTTCTCTATTCAACATTATTAGAGCCTTCAGTCTCTATACCCAAGTGAGTCACTCATCCTTTAGGAAAAAAACATGTCCTGATTATGTCACAGACTGACTGCAGAAGGGCAGGAAGAATGGGGTTAGGAAGAAATCAGCAGGACGAAATGAAGCCCCCCCGACCCTGTTAACTCCACACAGAAGGAAACCACTCACAACTGTCTCCTCCAGACCCTTGAGGTCCTGCTTGGATTGCTCATGTCGCTCGTACAGAAATCTGCAGCAAGAGAAATTAGGAGAGCGTGGGAAACAGAAGAATCCTTTGGGACTCTCCTTCCTCCCGCATCTTCCTCCATTTTTTATCTCTATTTTATTATTATATATTATACAAGTTACTCATGTTTACTATGCAAAACTTAGAAAAGAATTTTAAAAAGACATAAAGCGAGTTTTTATAAAAAGCTATGATTCTACTATTTACAGATCAAACCACCACTACTCTTCTGGTATCTTTCCAGACAATTTTTTCTATGCAGATATATGTATATCCATGCATGCATTTTTATGGGATCATACCATTCACACTCTTTTGTAACCTGCTTTCTACACTTAATAGAACATCTCAAAGGTCTTTCTGTGTTGGCTAACACTCAGTAGCAGTCTTGCTGATCTTCTCCGTTTTTTCCCTGCCCCATCCCATCATATTTGCTCCTGTGGTCATCATACCACCACTATGTGTGCACCCCGCCTCTGCAAGTGTGTCTGAGTAGCAGTTCTGAGCCCACGTGGTTGCAACTTTCAGGCAAACCAGTCACTCACGTCAGCTCCTGCAGCTTGGTGCTCTTCTCATGTTCTTCGTTCTTCAGCTTCTCGTAGTCAGCCTGGAGCTTCTCCAGCTCTAACTGGAGCTTCTGATTCAGGCTACAGAGGGTCAGGAAATATTGGAGAGAGAGAAAGAAGATGTTAACAATGTTGGGGGGATGGGCGGAGAAGACCAGCTCCTCAAACATTTTCCCTCTTCTGTATGAGTGAGTCCAGTTAGAATTGATGTGTCCACCTTCAGACACCAGGGCCAGACTCAGGCCACTGTTTCCATGAAGAGCAAGGAACTCTGAGCTCTCTAATCATAAGGGCCTCTAGGATAGAAACTAGTCCTCATTCCTTGTATCTCCTGAAGCTGAGCTGCAAAGCTATGGCATTGCTGAGGGCATCACACATGAAGTTAAAGAATCAGACCCAGAGGGAACACGGGGGTGGGCACAGCAAGGTGAGAGGGCCAGTGGAGACTGGAGCCACCCTTACTCTTTGAGCTCATCGATGGTCTTCTGCTTCTCATTGATCTCATCCCGGAGCCGGGCCAGCTGCCGGTGGTGGGCCTCCCGGTGACTCTCCATCTGCAGCTCCAGGGCCTTCTGCGAACAACCCCACCCCAAGCTCAAAGCCAGACTTCCAGACTGGAGCTCAGCCATTGCCAGCCCAGCCTTCACCCTGCCAGGCCCATGCTGTCCCCCACACCTTCCCCACTTGCCTTCACTTCATCTGCATCCTGTGTGTCTGGCTCCTTGTCCTTCAGGGCCACTTCGTGCACAGTTTCTGACGGAAAGAGGGGAAGACAGCTTACATCAAACCTACCTCTTCCAGAAAGAACTTTATGTTGTGACCAGAGCTCCAGACAGGGCAGAGGAGGGGCCCACAGGGAGGTTCTTCTGGGTTAGGACAATCCAATTTGATATAGCAGGGAGAGAGAAAAACAGAAGGCGTATGGTTCGTGTAAAATGAGCAACATGCAAAAGCCTGGCTGGATATCATGTGAACTGGTGTCCATGATTTCAGGTTAATGCTTTGGGTGAGTGGCTGTCAGGTGATTTCTTTTGACATTTGGTGACTTTTCTACTCTGTCCCCTCTGGGATCTCAGATCTCAGAATGAGTGGGATGGAGGTATAAGGAGGCCTCACCCTGGGCCTGGAGCTTGGCCAGCTCATCACTCAGGGAGTCATAGGACTCTTCCAGGTGCCGCTTCTTTAGCTCCACACTCTGCATGTATTCCGTAAGCGAGCGGATCTTGGCCTCATGCTGGTGGGAGATGGTTGGCAAGAGGAAGAAGGTAGATGAAGTGAAGTCCACAGCTCCAGGCAGCGTAGACCTCCATAAACTCCAGCTCTCCTCCCAAGCTCTCCCTCCAGCTATGCTTCCCACAAGGATGCAGGGTCAGGGGACACTCCTCTGGAGGCTCTTCCTTTAGACCCCATCAGCTCAGAGGGTAGCACACCCCAAGCCTTCACTTCTTTGGCCTGGATCCCCCACCCCCACCACCCCAGCCCTTCTGTCCTTGATTTCAGCCGACCCTGAGGACTCTGACATAAAGGTGGGTGTTAGGAGTTTCATCCATAAGCCTGGAGCAGCCTTCTTTCTCCCACAGCACCCAAAGGCCCTCAACCTCAGGAACCCACCTGGGAAATGAGGAGCTGGCAGGATGACAGCTCCCGCCCAGTCACTTCCATCTTGCGATGACATTCCACCTGGAGGTTCTCCAGCTGCCGGCACCGCTTGACCACAGACTTGACTTCTGATTTGATTTTGCTGATGTAGAGTCGAGCCACAGTGAACTCCTCCTCGATGGCCCCACTGATCTCCACCGGCTGAGGGTGGACAAAGGAGGAAGAGATGCTTCTCTGCTGTGAGGAGCCTCTATCCGTCCCTTCCGCCTTCTGCCTACCTCTGTACACACCCACATACACAGGGACTAAAGTGGGGCAGGTATTTTTCTGAACAACCTTTAGTGGCTATCCCCGGGCATTTCACTTTAAGTCCCTCTGTCTGCATTTAAAAATCCACTTCCGACAGTCCCTCTCTTATACATTAACCTTATAAAGCAATATGATTTTCTTTTGTAATCAAACTGATTGATCACCCAGATCACTCTCACTTCCACAGATTTGCACATGTCACTCTTAACTCTGCACCCCCACCTCTAACTCCTGCTACAAGCACGTGTGGATTGCGTCCTTATTCAGTTAGACTGTGTCTCTTCAATGGAGGCTTCCCAAGCCTCTACTTGTCTTCCTCTGTCTAGTTTGAAGGCATGTTTCTGGGCTCTTTGACCTGCCCTTCTCAGTGTCCCCAAGGGCCTGAATTGTCCCACCTTGCATGTCCCACCAGTGTCCAAAAGGCGAGTGACCTAAAAGAGACCGCTGCGTCTTCCCACTCACCAGCTTAATCTCCCCATTGCCCACGATGACACTGAACTCGCTCAGGTCCTTCATCAGCCCGTTCAGCACCTCAGCGATTCGTTTTCGCTGGTGGCCACTGACCTCCTGTAGCCGCTGCAACTCAGACTCCAGGGATAGCATGGTGGCCTGGGGACAGCCCCTCAGGTCATTCCCATTATCATCCTCCTGCTCCCCTCCCCAGCCCAGGCAGAGGCCTCTCCCTTCATGCACGACCCTAAGGGCTGCTATAAAAAGAACACAGGCCCTGCAGAAGGGTCTGGAAGACAGAGGGGTCAGGAGGGCAGACAGCAGTGACAGGGTGGGACAGGGTCTTATGATGTACTGAGCAGCAGTGCAGAGGTGCAAACACAGATAGCCCTGGAAGGAAGCCCAGGTCCCCTTGGACATGGAGAACGTTCTGAGGCCAGGCAGCTCTTGCACTCACACACCACTTACCACCTTCTGAGACAGCTCATCCACCAGAAGCTGGTTCTGCTGGCTCTTTTCCTCCACCTCTTGGGACTTCTGGTCGTAGTTAACCGCCAGCTCCTCCAGAGCCTGCAGCACTTCCTTCACCTCATCCTTGGCGGCATCGTTCTCTGACTGCAGGTGGCTCAGCTCCCGCTGGACCTTCTCGTTGTCTCCTCGGGTGGACACCAGCAGCTTCAAGGGAGAGGAGGGGTTTGTGAGGGAGCTCACTGCCAGTGATCACTCCTCCCGCCACTGAGCCCCCCACCCAAAGCAGAGTCAAGAGGAAATGGACTTTAGGCTTCATAGAAATACGGCAACAGAATGAAGATGCACCCAGACTCCAAAATCTGTGCTCTAAGAAAAGCCCCCGTGAAGTTCCTAGGCTTCTGCAGTTTGAGGGAGTGACGAGCCCCTCAGCAGAATGCCCTTCTTCCAGCTGATTTCCAAAAGGTCTTTTCTGTGCCTTTCCCCTCATGCCCTGCCCTCCCTTCTCACCTCTTCCTGGTCCAGCATCTGCTGCTTGAGCTTCTCTATAAGCTGGCTCTGCTGGTTGATCTCATCATCCTGTGGGAGGTGAAGGGAGACACAGGTGAAGGGTTTGGGGGCAGAGAGAGGATCCTGATGAAAGCCCAGAGAGTTTAAGCCTTGAGTTAGAAACCCCACATCTTTTATTTATTTTTTTTTTGAGACAGAGTCTCACTTTGTTGCCTGGGCTAGAGTACTGTGGTGTCAGCCTAGCTCACAGCAACCTCAAACTCCCTGGGCTCAAGCAATCTTTCTGCCTCAGCCTCTTGAGTATCTAGGACTACAGGCATGTGCCACCATGCCCGGCTAATTTTTTTTAATTGGCTGATTAATTTGTTTCTATTTTTAGTAGAGACGGGGTCTCGCTCTTGCTCAGGCTGGTTTTGAACTCCTGACCTTGAGCGATCCTCCCGCCTCGGCCTCCCAGAGTGCTAGGATTACAGGTGTGAGCCACCGCGCCC
>CAUYRT010104977.1:0-18392 GCA_963574885.1 Lepilemur ruficaudatus | reverse complement strand
AGGAGTTCGAAACCAGCATGAGCAAGAGTGAGACCCCGTCTCTACTATAAATAGAAAGAAAGAAATTAATTGGCCAACTAAAAAATATATAGAAAAAATTAGCCGGGCATGGTGGCGCATGCCTGTAGTCCCAGCTACTCGGGAGGCTGAGGCAGAAGGATCATTTGAGCCCAGGAGTTTGAGGTTGCTGTGAGCGAGGCTGACGCCACGGCACTCACTCTAGCCCGGGCAACAGAGTGAGACTCTGTCTCAAAAAAAAAACAAAACAAAACAAACAAAAAAAAAAAGTCCACCTAAATACTGAGGGTGATACATGGCAGCATCTTTGTACACAAATCACAGCATATAATGCATAAATTCCTGTTTTCATGTAGGTACAATCTAAGACATGCCCACCAATTGATGAGTAGATAAAGAAAATGTAGTACATATATAATCTCATTTAATCTTAGAACAGTTCTAAGAGGTAGGAGAAAACTGAGATTCATAGGGCAACTTGCACATACTGGCAAGAACCAGGGCCATGAGTTGAATGCAAAGCACTTTATAGCCAAGGCTGTGGCCCTCCACACATGGTCACATCTCTTCACTGCCCCCACCAAATCCATTTTACCTACTGTTTCTACTGTTACTATTTCTAGTATTTTTTCAATAGCTATCCCTACCTGAAATATGCCTTATCAGCTTTTTGGAAATGTGTTTATTTTATTTTAAAATACCTACATCACTCCTTTCATATAGTGTGCTTAATTTGCAGGATGTTATACAATTCAAAATCTGGCAATCATCAATGGTCTATAAATATTAAGGTGAAGACAAAATAATTTCATTATGTTGATAGGCAGCTCACTAATTTGATTTTGAAACTCATCATCAAAAATCCTTACAATTTAATAAAAATGTATCTTTAGATGGAGATTAGTTTCTCAGGACCCCACATAATGAGTCATTAAGTTCTGTCTTCCCTTAATTTTTATTAATGACTTGGGGATTCTTAAAAGTAAGACCATAATCAAAGAAGCTCATTTGACTATAGTAAATTAGGAAGTGGGTTTTTTTGTTGTTGTTTTATGAGGATGGTAAAGTTTGATGTCAGCTTAGCAACAGATAAAAGGTAATTTTTTCTCCTTCATTTTCTTTCCCTGTGAGTTTTCATAATAATTCTTAGCCTACAAGAGATCATAGTTGTTTTTTTTTAAAGTGCTGAGGATGAGGTGGGGAATGTTTCTTGGTCAATTTTTTTCTCTGTACCCTACAGAGCATTGGCTGTTTAATGAATTTTAAACCAATTTCTAGTTCTTTCCCTACTTCCACTGAAATCATTAAAATATCTTTGAAAAACCTTTGTATGTCAGTCCCATAAATTATCTCTAAAATATTAATATATTGCTGTGAATCAAACTTTCATGCCAGTGACTTTTTCCTCACTGTAAAAAGTAATGTAATTCTTTTCTATGCCTGTCTGTCAAATCAACAAATCCCATTTATTACATAGATACTTCTATAGAATGTTGGGAAAAAATCTTATTGTTTCTTTGCCTTTGCAGAAGGAGCTATTTTCTGTGCTTCACATTTCCTTACAAAACATGGATTTGAGAAACAGAATTCACCTTTCAAAGTCAGAGTCAGGGCACTCAACAGAGAAATGTGGCAAAGTTCTAGTCTAAGTACATGACTAATGTGCCACTTTTTGTTCCATTCTAGGACAAGTGGTAGAAGTGAAGATTGGTTTCTGATCATCAGTTTTAATTTTAATGTTTGATTTGTTTTCTTGAGTAGCTCGCCTTTGCTCCTCACACTTGCAGCTTAACTCCTGTGCCGTCATTATTAAGGATCCTCTTTTCCTAGTGTTTCAAAAGGCTTAATTCATACAGACTGGCCTCCCAGCACTATAACTTCTAGAAGGCTTTCTTGTTTTTGTGTTTAATGTCCTTTTCCATTCTTTTATTTCATTGAAAACCAATAGTATTTTTTTTTGGTACCTTACTAGTTAAGCATTTTCCATCAGTGCCTAAAAAAGGGAAAGTGTTTTTGAGTTTTGGCCACCCTGATTAGTAAAAACATTAAAGCACAAAAGGATTTAAAGTTTGTATGCTTTAAAGATCAAGTAATTAAAAAACACTCTTTGTTCTTAGTTTTATGTGGAGGGAAATGTTGAGGTTAATTCTCTGACCATGTGGGATAATTTGACTCTTAATCAGTAAATTTAAAAGATCTTTCATAACATAAAAAAGATCCAGGCCTGCCAAGGACAAATGACTGGCACTGAAATTCCTTTGTTAGCTTAAGTCATTGATATGTAAAACAAAAGAAAATTCTTTGGCAGAAAACAGAGGAATGTCCAGATGGTTTCTATCTATTTTCTCATTGATTGTATAATTAAAATCCCCTTTAATCATCAGAAAAATTGAGATAGAATGTTTGTAATAGAACAGTACTCTGTTTTAAAGGAATACTTCTTTGGTGGTAGGTTTACTAGTAATGAAGTACTGGCAGCAACTATTTTGTGATTTTGCCCTATGGAGAAAGGGCATCTAGATAGTTCGCTTGGGATGGAACTGCCTATTTATAGCATTATGTTGTTGTGCCAAATAAGACCAAACTGTAACCCATTAAAATGAATATGAATTAGCAATAATCACCTGATTTCAGGTGGTATTTCCTTTTACCTGAAATAGGATTCACACCTTTGACGGATTAAAGGTAGACTAGTTCATTTATGAGTTAGTTACTAAGGAAGGCACCAGTAAACTAGTTGGTAAAGTTACAGTTCATATCCTTAGCAATTATGGGATGGAATTTTTTACATAGGGAACTATGTAAAAATAGAAAATAAAAAATATAAATAGTTTTTGCTAACCTATATTCTGTGAAATGATGTGTTTGTTGATGTTGGTCAACAGAACTATATTCCCATGTGTTCTTTCTAAATTCCATCTACTGATCACTGTATTCTTATTGCTGTATACATATAGAATGTACATATATATACTTGGTTGTAATTAGTGGATGACTTCATCTCTTTAGGTTGAATGGCTGCTTAGAACCTTGCATGACATTTTCTATCTCTCTCTCTATCTCTATCTCTATCTCTATATCTGTCTATATCATTTATATTATCTGTATTTCCTTGGTTTATTAAAGTGGTGTCAGTAATAAAACAAAACTTCTTGTGTTTGACTCATAATCTCTGGGGTGTTATTTTTCTTTTTTCTTTTTTTTTTACTTAATGGTTACTTTCAAGGTCTTTGGGCTAAGGAGAAAATATTGTTTTAATTTTAGGAGGCTGATGACAAAATGCAGAAACATAGGATTTCTTTCCTAGCAGCTCTGGGAAAAAAGCTATTGGGGTAAAGTAATGGTGGATCCAGTACTACCTGAGAAAGAGTAGTGCTTTTCTAAATGCTGGGTTCAAGAAGAAGGGGCAGGGAAGAATGTAAAGAGGAAACCACAGAATGTGGTTTCTGTGGCTCCTTGCAAGCCGGTGTGGTTTCTGCTGCGCAGTGGCTCACAACCGTGGAAACTAAAGACACAGGAGGGTAGGGCAGACAGCACTGGTTCCAATAACTGCTATGTTTATTAAGCACTTACTATATAAGTCATGTGCGGTTCTAAAAACTTCGCATAGATTTTCTCATTTAACCCTTACAGCAGTACCTAGGGAGATAGGTACTATCATGATTGTCTTCCCATGGTTAAGGATAGGAGAAGCTTAGGGAAGTTAGGTAATTTGAAGGACCTGCAATTCAAATCCAGGTAATTTGACTTGCGTGGCAACCTCTCCTGATCATACTTTGCTCTGCCTCAAAGTTTAAACAGTATCCCCACTGCATAATTAAGCAGAAGTGCTCATCATTATCCTAATAGGATTTTGGAAGATCCGTATCAATACTAGGGAACATTTCTGAAGCAAACATCAGTAAGGAGAACAGCTGTCTACTATAGTCAGCTATTTTGTTTCCTTTCCTTTCCCTAAGTGTTTGTGGTTCCAGAGGGAATGATGGTCACAAGAAAGACAGAAAAGGGTGTGGTTGGTACTCAGGGTTTGACCTGAATTGATTCTGCTTGCCTGTTATAAAAATGTCTCAGTACCTTCTCTGTATTTCCAAACAAAGATTTGTTTTTATGTAGATTTTGTATGGTTTTGTTTGGTATATGACTGTATTTTTAGTTGCCTTTTAACTATAGTGATCCTGCAACATGAGTTATTATTTAGCACATTGCTTCATTTAGTCCTCCAATGATCTAAGGAGGCAGATATTATTACTATATTTCATAAAATCTAAGTTACACATTCCCTGCCCCCACATATTTTAACGTCCCAGGATTTCTCTTGCAATAATTGATGGTGTGTCTAGTTTAATTGGCAGCATTGTTTTCTTTCTTAGTGGCATATAAAATAATAATGCTGCTTAAAATAGTGATGGTATTTTGGATCCAATGAAATATAATATCTCTATTTTACAGAAGCAACTGTGAAGCTGAAATAACGTCTTCTAGTTTACTCAGCTAGGAACTGGTTGTGGCATACGATGACTAGTTATTGAGAAAGTCAGTTTTTCTTTCATCCTGGGCACAATTGGTCTATAAATTTCCAACTTCCCTTGCAGTTAGGTTTGTCATGAGACAGAATTCTGGACAATGGAATGTCGATGGATAACCGGACCCATAAAAATCACTTGCTTTTCTCCACTTTTTGTTTTTCCCAGTCTGTAGCTGAGTTCCAATACCCAGGGCAGTCTTGGGCGGGGCGTGTTAAAGATGGCTGAACTTTTGCATCCTGACTTATGAATGACTGTGTGGAACAGAGCTGCCTTTTCTTCCCTACTTTTTCTAGTCTACTGATTGACTTTACATGAGTGAATGGCAAACTTATGTTAAGCCACTGAAATTGCGGGACTAATATGTTGCAAATAGATTCTATTACTTTAACTAATATACTGGTGGAACTGGGATTCAAACCTTGTCATTCTAATTCTAAAACCTGTCTTCTTAACTAGCATATCTCAAAGTTAACAGGGGTTATATTGAATAAATGTTTTTGTTGTGAAAAAAAATTGGGAAACACTTAGTTGTGCAAGTTTCTTGATGTAAGACTTCTTGGAGCCATGCCAGTGTGTACTGTCTCTTTAAAATGTCATAGGTGTGTGATAGCTTTATTTGACACTGGTTATGCTTCAGACATCTTTTGAAGACATTGAGTTATGTCTATGTAAAAATGTGTTACTTTGTATAGGGCTGTCTTCTTTATGGAGGCTTGTATATACACTTGAAATTATAAAGAAACCTCTCTAATCTTGATGATTTTCTGCTGTTATATTTTCCAGTCTAGTCAGTAAATTTTCTGTTTAGTCAAGGAACTTAATTACAATGTAACTTTTTTTGCATAAGTTATTAAATGATGATTTTTATTAAAACTCTTTCAAGGGCAGGGTCTGAGGTTTTCTTTCTCACTGCTGTGTTCCCAGGTCCTGGCACAGTGCCTATCACATAGTAGGTATTCAAGAAATACATGCTATTCTTGTTAAAGAGGTAACATGGTGTCATGGAATAAATACTAAATTAGGTGCCAGAAAGTGTCTCTATTATGGGAGCTGTGAGCATTAATTTTCTCATTTATACAATAAGGAAAATGACATTTTTTAATTCAAAGGATTTTGTGATGGTGAAATTAAAGAATGTATATACGAGTGCTTTGTAAACCTATCATGTAAGATATTTGTATTACTACTGGAATGAAATAGTATTCAGTAGGCTGTATTTAAAACATATATTTTCCCACAATTGTTAGACTTTGGTACAGACTTTATATTATGTAGAGATGATAAAACTAAATCATATGTCTCTTCTCCTTGGAACATGAGGAAAGTTGAAACTCAATAAATCTTACATGCTTTTCCTTGCTTATAAGGCTTCCTGAGCCAGTCTCTTTTTCTGGGTATCCCAAATGCCACATGGAAATGTATTCAGCAAGTATATAAAAGAATGATACAAAGAACACCATAAGTACTAGAAAAAAGTTAGTTAAAAACCACATAATGAATAATTTTTTTAGACTATCTGGTAAAAACAGAATTCAAATTCGGATGTCTTTTTTCTTCCTGTCTGAATTCTGCCATGTCTGTTTGTCTTAGAATGAGCAACACATTAATAATCAAAAACAGATTAGTGTTTGAGTAAGTCTCCTTCACATCAACCTTTGATGTCCCTTTGGTTCTATATAAGAAAGGGTTCATTACTTTCATTGGCATAAACTTCTTATTTTAAAAAATACTTAGATGAAATGTGTCTTGTGATACTGAGTATTCTCCCTGTAAATGGACTATGTATAGTGGATATCTTGTTAAGTATTTGGACCTTCTTTAAGTGTTAGTGGTGAAATTAGATTGGATTGCTTTCTTTCAAACATATATATTTCATCACTGCTGGGTGAGATGTTTTTATTGCCAAATGACAAGGCCACATGTGTGGGTATTTTCAGGCAGTAATATATGGTGCTGCAGCAAGGGAAGGAAATAAGGCCCTTAGATTTTGGTAAGGTTCTGAGTGCTTCAGGGACCAACTCACTCCCCTTTCCAAGAAACAGTTCCAAAAACAAAATGTTTTCTCTTGAGCTTAAATGAAAAGCAGATACAACAAAGGCTTTAAACTGAGAAATAATAGATTCACTGGCATCAGGTACTGAAGGAGTTGCACATTATTTAGACTTCTCAAAATATTGGCTATGTTTATTAGCTGGGGGTCCAAAAATTCTCTGGAAATTATTGTCTATGTTAACCATAAAACTACTAAACAGTTTATTATTGTCAAATTCACTTAAAATGGATAACCTTGATCTCTAAGTAATTCCCTTTAGGGAATAGCCTGTGGTAAGAATATATTTTAGAAGTCCATTGTTAAGCATTTTAATAAATCAACATGATACAGGAAAATCTGATATTTGTATGGAAATTTCTATGCTTCCATTGCTCTTTTCATGTTATTAAGACTCGTGATTCTATGCTAGAGAGTGTGGGACCAGAATTTTCTCAAAGTATAGTTTATGAATACTGATGGAAAGAATGTTACTGTGGAAATTCGTTTTCCTTAGTGTGCATTATCTATCTTCTTACTCTCCAAGTTTACCTTAACCTCCTGTCAACCTAAATTAGTTCTCTTACCCAATCACACATATAGCCTACATATTTTTCATGGGAGGTATACAGGCCTCAAATACTTAGTTAATGTAGTTTCTGATGGAGTCTTATAAAAGTAATCGCAGACATTATGTAGGGATTCTGTGATACAGATTTTAGCTGTAGGTGAACAACTATCCTTGTTTGCCCAAGACTGAGGGGCTTCTTTGGAACATGGGATAATGCTATGCAAACTGGGACAGTTGGTCATCGTAGTGTATTACTAAGATACATTAAAATTATGTGGAAGATACCTATCACAACAGCATAACATTAATTATGAAATGTATATCCCAAGATCATCTTCATTTTTAAGGGACTGCAATTAGGATTGAACTCTTTTGAAATACAGCTTATTTAGTTACTAATCATTACAAACAAAGAAATAATTGATTTAATACTTCTGGCTTTTAAAAAATACAATTTATCTATTTATATAGTTAGCCTAGATATTAGATTTTACTATGTTCAAAATATAGAATGTCTTGTAGCCTCCTTACATTCTTTCTTAGTTTTAATTCAATGAGACATAAGAAATTATAGACCAAGAACTTCATAAAGAAATATTTTTAAGTGATTTATTTTCTAGTTGCCTATTTCCTATGTTGAGATATTTACTTCTAGATGTCATTAAATATACTCTACTTCTTTGTGATTTTGAGTAATTATAAAGTTCCCCACTCAGGTTTTATGTATCTGAAAAATAAATCTCTTGTCAACAACCCTCACTCATTTTTATTTTCCCAGAGTTCTGGTTTATAAAGCAGGCTCGATGTGTGTTGACTTTCTCTTATAGATGACTCTGTTCCTTTCATGAAATGTTGTAATCTGAAGCCCCAGAGACCTTAGACTATCCCAAATTTGGCATATTTTAAGATTTGTTCTTGTAAGACAGTATGTGGGGCAAAGAACACTTATCAGATTTTTGGAGACTTTCAGATTGGAGGCCCAATCTTAGAAAAAAGACCCTCCTTCCTTAAACCTTGGTCTGAAGGGCTTTCTTTCTTTTAGAGTTATGAAGAATCAGTTTTATCCGACAGTGGGTCATAATATTGAACGTAAGAAAATTACAAAAGCGTGTTTATTCATTTGGATTATAGCTAATAGTTATATAGATACACTCAACTGGCCTGTTTACACCTGCTGGTGGAACATGGAATGACAGCAACAATTGTGTTGAATGTCCATTTCGTTCCTGAAGGGAATGAAAGGAAATAGGTCTGTCTGGTTTACCTCTCTATCTCTTATGGAAATAGATGTTCTAATATTATATGGCAGAAAACGCCAATGGGTGGTCATACTAAACAATAGAATTTGTTGTACCTAGTTTTTCCTTTCTATGTATAGTTGGTGGGATGTTTTGCTATACTGCACATTATCAAGGGACCCCTCTGTGGTCTTCGACTTCTCTTCATTCTTGAACAGTGAACTTACCCTAATATAAAAAAAGTGACAAGGGTTGAATATATGTATTAGGTGAAACCCTGCTTCCAAGAAGAGCTTAAAAAAGTATTACCCTTTCTCTTGTAGGTCTTTTTTTTTCCTTATGGAAGTATAATTTACATATCATACCTTTATTCCATTTTAAGTGTACAATTGAATGATTATTAGTAAATTTACCAAGTTGTACAGCTATTCACATAAATCAATTTTAGAGGATTTCCTTCCCCCTATTGAGACCCCTAATTCCCTTCCCCCAATACATTTCAAGCATGCCCCCCCCACAATGCTCACCACATCCCTCAGATGTGGGTCTACCCCGAGCCCCCGAATCCCTAGTGAACACCACCACCATTTGAGCCCCGTAGTGTTAATCAGTCAGTACCAATTTGATGGCGAGTACATGTGGGGCCCATTCTTCGGGTATTGTGTCACCTCACTTCGAATAATGGGCTCAAGCTTAATCCAGTGTTTTGTAGGTCTTTTATGGAATATATATTTGAATATCTTTAGGATTTTTAGTATTTCATGTATTTAATATCTTTGATATTCATATAATATTTATAATTTTTTTCCCATGGGAAAAGACACATTTTAATTATATCACAAATAACTTTTCATGACATTTATTTATGTCTACAGATCTTCTATTGAGTCTGAAATAGATAGATAGATAGATAGATAGATAATCTGTAAGGGAGTAGAGCTGGCTACTAACTCTAGCAACACTGTATGCTGCCTTTCCCTTCTTTAATAATTCATTTGTTTATTGAAAACACATACCTGACAGCTGCATAAGAAATGCTTTTAACTTTTGAAGTTAATAATTTTTCCTATGACCTAAGCAATATATAGCAAGTTATCTACACCCAAAGAATGTAAATTACACATTATCTTTATTCAGAAATAGTGTATTTTCTGGATTTATCTCTTTAACAAATTTTGCCTTAACCACATGTGCTAAATTATTCATTCCCGTCTGTCAGCAGTTTCTCAGATGGAACCACTGAGGAAGCCTGAAGTGGTCAATGGTTAGCTGTTTTCCAGACAGTCATAAATGTGCAATGTGTGTAGCTAAGTGCCCATGACCAAGTGCACGGTGTCAGGTATAAGGGTGTGAAAAAGTAGGCCGAGGGTCTCAAAAGGCAACAAATAAAAATTGCCTCTCCTACTGATGGCATCTTTTTTCAGGCATACCATTTCAAAGGAAACAGTAATAGTTCTTTTTGAAAAATGTGATAATATTATTTTTTATTGACAAATAATAATTGTATACATTTAGTGGGTACAATGTGATGTTTTGACATATGCATGCAATGTGAAATAATTAAATCAGACTAATTAACATATCCATCACCTCACTTGCTTATTTTTTTGTGGTGAGACATTTTAAATTTATTAAGTTATTTTGAAATATACATTATTATTGACTACAGTCACCTTGCTGTGAAATAAATCTCAAAACTTACTTCTTCTATCTAGCTGAAACTTTGTACCCCTTGACCAACAATTATCCATTCTACCTTTTACTTCTATGAGTTCACTTTTTTTGAACTCCCCTTAATTCCACATGTAGGTTAGATTATGCGATATTTGTCATTCTGTGCCTAGCTTATTTCACTTAACATGATGTCCTCCAGGTTCATCCATGTTGTTGCAAATAACAGATTTTCCTTCTTTTTTTAGGCTAGATAGCATTTCATGTGTACATATACCACCTTTTCTTTATCCATTCATCTGTGGATGGACACTTAGATTGGGAAACAGTAATAGTTCTTCACCAGATTTTAATACTGAAGCATATGAATCACCTAGTATTTATGGTGCCCAAGGAGAAGGTTTCTGAGTCTTTACCCCTACTTTATTCAGGTAAATGAATTAGATATAAGAGGCCCCTAAAAATCCCGTTTTCAGAATTTTTGTTGGGGAAGAAAATCTGAAAAATTTGACATTTTGTGAAAGGAGTTAGTGAAATACATGAAAGCAAAGTTGGAAGAAGTGGTTCTAGTGGTGCACTTTGTGGCTTAATATTTTCTGAGTTCTTCACGTCTTCTTAATTTATCTTTGAAGTTGCGGAAGAACTTGCTGTTCTTTGCACATGCCAAGATCCCGTGCTAAGCCTCAAGGGCTTTGCATCCGTCGTTTTCTCTGCCAGGAACGCTCCTTTCCCAAATCCGAGACTGGCTCTTTCCCTCTCTTCATTCCAGTCTCGGCTCAAATGTCTTCTCCTCATAGAGGCCTTGCCTTGCAGACCACACTATCTGATGTGGTGTTTCATTAGAGCACTTATGACATAGAATCTAAGATGGAACTTCATTCATTCACTCATCGTTTGTTCCTGCCACTGGAATGTAAGCCTCCTGTAGGCAGAAAACTTGTTCAGCTTATGACCACACTCCCAGCCTTGTACACATCATGTGCTTGGTAAATGCTTGTTAATGAATGAATTATTGAATTTAGAGGAAAGCCAAAAATGTTCTATAGCTCTTTTTCTTTTTACTGTAAGAAGGAATTATTTATTTTCCAAGTTAGAAGCACAAAGAATCTGCTTCTGGTTGTAATATATGCCAAGATCAAGTGAGAAATTGCAAATTGCTTACAAGTGACACCTGATGGTGAGCTGTATGGGAACAAAGGCCCAACTGGGGGGAAAAATAAAAAAGAAAGGAAATCTCTTCCTCAACTCCTGAGAACAAAATCAGAAGCAGATTATGGATTTAATGCTTCCTATGCAGGCAATCAACATCATCATCATCACACAAACACATGTCTATTAAACAGTGACAGTGTACTTCTCTTCTGAGGATACCTACAGGAAACAGGGAAGTAGCAGGTGGTGCCTGCAGATGAAAACAAGCATGCAAAACTGCATAAAGATTATGGGACACCTTGTCTTTAAGCCTCTTCTCATTCCCATTTTTTGTTAATCTCCCAAGATCATGTGACACTGATCACTTACGACTTCTTGAAAATACTCCTCCTTCTTGCCATCTATTAAAACACAGTCTTTTGCTGTTTGTCTTCTGCCCTGTTTTCTTTAGCAACTTCTCTTCCTTGGCCTTTTGCTTAAAAATTAATGTTTTCTGGAATGCTGCCCTCTGCCCTCTTCTCACTCCCACTCATCCTGGTGCCTCCTCTATCATCCTTCTGCTTTTACGATGATGCCTTAGCTTATGTCTCTAACACGGACTTTTATCCCAATTCACAGGCCTGAATTTCCAAGGTATTGGACATCTTTGCATGGATTTTCCCTCAGGCCCCTAAGAGAGTTATGTCTCAAACTAAATCTGTTCTATCATTCTCCTGTTTTTCCCATTTTAGTTTCGAATCATCTAAGAAGCTATTTCCCTCTTATCCTACATCTTACTAGCTGTCTTCTTGTTATTCTTGTCTTGCTTTTTTTTCTGTCACTGCTTATATCAGGCTTTCATTGTTTTCCATATGGTTATTGTAGTAACTAATATGGCTTCTTACCTTGTGTCTCTGATGTCATCAATTCATTTCCCCCTCCTGAAAACTCATTTTTTTCCTAGAAGAAATTTCCAATTTCTTTATGAAAGCATAGAATTTTTCCTGAAATCTAGCCCTGAAGTATCTTTCTAGGTCCATTCACCTCTACAGTGTCTGCACAACCAGCCCCGTGAGACCATTTGCTCCCATTGAGCACTCCCTGCCTTTAATCATGCTTTGCCTTTTCTTGATTCTTCCCATTGAGAGATCCCATTCACCATTTGAGATCTAGCTTGAAAGTCTACTGTGAAGCCTCCCTCTGCACTATGAGAACTCATGCTTCTTTTTCCATTTATTTAATTTTACCTTGCATTAGAATGGCTTTCTCTTTTCCTGACTACAAACTACACTTGGATCAGCTGCCTCACCTGTCCCTCTTGATACCTCACACTCTCTGCCTTTGTACCTCCAAGTGTAGTGTTTTGCCAACAGAAGACATTCAATAAATGTTCCTTAAAATGAATTATGGTTTTTGTCTTGGGTTTGGAGTAAAGTGCTCATTCTAAGTAATGGATGATAAATAATCAAAGAGTTACTTTTCTCATATTCATAGGATGCCATTCATAGGCTATTCATGTTTAGCAAAGTGGTTAAGACACGAGCTTTGGAATTAAACAGATCCAGGGTTAAGGTCTTGCTTTGCCTCACACTGGTTATGAAACCTTGGATGAGTTGTAAAACTTCTCTAAGCCTCAATTAATTTATATATAAATTGAGGTATAATAATATTTCTTAGCTAATATAGGGTGGTTGTGAGGACTGATGAGATATGAATGTAAAGTGCTCAGCACAGTGTCTGGCATATAGTAGGTTCTCAATAAAAGCTATTATTATTTTGTTGTTTTTGTTATTCTAAGCCTCTATGTAGTCCAGTCCATTCCTAAGATATCTTCATATCAAATATTAGCTGGAGAGCAAGCTTTCCATGCAACTCCTTTATGTCTTTGGAAATAGAGTCTCATGATAAAAACTCTTTGATTGTGTAATTTTTCAGTATGCCTATAGTCACTCTTGCCTTTTGTCTATGATATTTTAAAAAAGCAAGACACATGAGTATAAACATTAATCATGGTACAAACAAAGCTTATTTATGATATGAAAACACAGGAATTGTAACATGATGTGAATTACAAAGATAACACACTAAAGTCACCAATATTGTCCTCTCTACTTTCTTTTTGAACAACTCTTGAAAGCTAAATTAATTTAGATTGCTGAGATATAATCTTGGCTACAGTTTTTGGCATCTTTAAGCCAAAAACAAGATTGCAGTTTAATTGGCTTCCCTGACTTTGGCAATAAATGGTGTAATAGATTTTACTTAGGAAAGTTTGACATTTTCAAAAGAATCAAGATTTGTTTTTTTACAGCTTCTAAGATTATTTAAACCTCAAAAGAAGGGGAGGTTAGAGGTGGAGGAGAGAGACAGAGAAAAAGATAGAGAAAATTATGAAAGAAGAACATATTCTGGCTCTGGCCAAGTATAATTTTTGAATAAGAAATTTGGACTAAGGTGATGTTTGTGAGGCAATTTAAATTTCATGAAAGAAAACTGGCATTACAAATACAGAATTATTATCTGCATATGTGTTTATGTGGCATCGGTCAATATGTTATAAAAGAATTTAGAAAGAGATATTAGATAGATGTTATTAAATATGAGGGCTATCTGGTTAGTACTCAAGGAACACCGTATCTTTGCGTTTCTAAGGAATTCACAGAATTGCCCAGCTGCGTCCCCTCCTTTACGCAGATATACACCTAAAGTATACAAAGAGATTGCTTGTTTTGTTTCATTCAAAGTCTTTCCACACTTAGAACCCATTGATATATCTTAATATGTAATAATCTTTTCTGGGAAAATTGTTTCTACTTCCTGAAAATTCTTTCTCTTTTGGTCATCATTCTTTCATAGTTGCTATTTTTGTGCCTCCCTTATCCAAATAACACAATCCATTGTTTCTTGTTTGTGTATGCATTTAAAAATTGCTATTATAAAAGTGATCTATGTACATGAAAATAGTTAAAGAGATATAAAGGTGTACACATGAGAAAAGTTAAGTTTTTCTTTTTCTCATGCTCCTCTAGCCCCTTGGAGAAAACATTCTGGTCTCAGGACCTTTTTACTTTATTTTATTTTTTGGTTATTTATTTATTATAAAATTTTTAATCCACTTTTTTTTTGAGGTATGACATAAAAAACCTGGTACACATGTTTAATGTTTACTTCTTGATGAGTTGGGGATAAGTATACACTTGTGACACCATCACCGTCATCAAGGTTCTAAGCATATGTATCGCCTCCCAAAGTTTCTTCCCACTCTCTTTATCGTTATTATTGTTTTTGCCTTCTTTCCCCCCCCCGTGTGGGGTGTGTGGGGGTCGCTTTCTCTCACCCTTGGTAGAGTGCAATGGCATCATTGTAGCTCACTGCAACCTCAAACTCCTGGGCTCCAGTGATCCTCCTGCCTCAGCCTCTCAAGTAGCTGGGACTACAGGTGTGCACCACCACACCCAGCTAATTTTTTCTATTTTTGGTAGAGACAGGGTCTTGCTCTTGCTCATGCTGGTCTCAGACTCCTGACCTCAAGTGATCCTCCTGTCTTGCCTCCCAGAGTGCCAGGAATACAGGCATGAGCCCCTGGCATGCTTTTCTTTTTGGTAGAAACACATCATAAGATCTATTCGTTTAGCAAAATATAAGTATATAATGCAATGCTGTTAGCTGTGGGCACTATGTTGTATGGTAGATTTCCAGAATTAATTTTGCAAAACTGAAACTTTGTAACCTTTAACCATCATGTCCCCATTTCCCTCTCCTACATTTCTCACACAACCACCATTCTACTCTTTGTTTCTATGAATCTGATGATCTTACAATAGTGGAAGAATATGGAATATACATACAAGGGAATATTATTCAGCCTTAAAAAAGAAGGAAATCCTACCATTTGTGACAACATGGATGGACCTGTAGGGCATTATGTTAAGTGAAATAAGCCAAAGAAAGATAAATATTGTATGATTTCAGTTATATGTGGAATCTCTAATATGTTTCCATATTATATCTTGGCTATTATAAATAATGTTACAATAAATGTGGGAGTTCACATATCTCTTTAGGAGAGATTCCTGATTTTAGTTCCTTTGGATAGAATACCCCAAAACTGGGATTGCTGAATGGTAGTTACATTTTTAATTTTTTGAGGAACATCTATGCTGTTTTCCATAATGTCTGTACCAATTTACATTTCAACCAGCAGTGTACAGGGTATCCTTTTTCCCACATCTTTGATAACACTTGTTATCTTTTGTATTTTTGATAATAGCTTTTCTAACAGGTGTGGGGTGATATCTCATTGTGGTTTTGATATTTTTGATATTAACTCCTTTAATATTTTGGATATTAACCCTTTATCAGATATATGGTTTGTAAATATTTTGTCCCATTTCATAGGTTGCCGTTTCATTTTCTTGTTTCCCTTGCTATGCAGAAGTATTTAGTTTGATGTAATCCCATTTGTTTATCTTTGCTTTTGCCTGTGATTTTGGGGTCACATATCAAAAAAATCAGTGCTAAGGCCAATGACTAGGAGCTTTATCCCTATGTTTTCTTGTAGGAGTTTTACAGCATCAGGTCTTCTATTTAAATCTTTAATCTGTATATACAAAATGTCTTTATAACTATATTTTGATTGAAAATTTGGCAGATGCAGAATTCTAAATTGAAAATAATTTCCTGTAGTTACCTGTGAGGGCATTGTTTCAGTAGTACATACACTGTGGCTGCTGACAAATATGATACTAATCTGATTTTTGCTTTTATAGGTAACTTCTTTGTTCTTGTGAATACTTTTGGGTCATTTTCTTTTTCTTGTTATTTTGAAGTTTTGTGACTATGAGCCCAGAAATGGGTACTATTTCATTTATCCTGCTCTGCAAACAGTGAGAACTTTCAATTTGAAGACCTGTTTTCAGTTTTCACAAAGCTTATTCTACTAATTCTTTGATTATTTTCTTCTATTTTACTTTTTCTTTCTCTTTTTCTGAAACTATTATTAAGTAGATATTGGATATTATTGATTTTTCTTTATCTCTTTTCATTTTTCTCTCATTTGTTTATAATTATGCTTTTTATCTTTACTGGGAGATGACCTTAATCTTTTCTTCCAATTTTCTGTTGAAAGTTTTATTTTAGCTATCACATTATTATTTTCTAAGACCTTTTTTTTTCTTTCTCACTATTCCTTTCTCTTTTTTTAAATGTTAAAAGATAGTCTGGATTTATTATAAAAATCAATGCTAGACAAGCCTGGTAAAACAGTTTGACAATATAGGTTAGCACAGTTCCATAAGTAATACATATGGAAATGGCTTTAAAATATTTATCACAGATTTTTATTCATATCTCAGTATCAACAGATCTATAAACAGAAAGGAGTCTAGGGATGATAGTTTAACTCAAATTCTGATTTTCAGTTTGGTATCTCAAATAGGACAATTCATATCCTTTGGAATGACTTTATACATTCAATTCTCTATTTTATCTATATAGATTGTTCACACGAGAAAAAATCCATTATAACCTGGCTATTCTTTTTTTTTTCTTTCATTGTTATTATGTAAACTACTTTTACCTTTCTTTTCATTTCAAAATATTATGGGGCTACAAACGTTTTTGGTTACATGGATTGCTTTTGCAATGCTTGAGTCAGGGGAATAAGTGTGCCCATCACCCAGATAGTGTTCATTGTACCCATTAGGTAGGTTTTCACCCATCCTCTCCTCTCCCCTCCCCACTGCTTGATTTCCCTCAAGGCACATTTGTACTCATCAGTTAGTTCCAATTTAGTAGCAAATACATGTGGTGTATATTTTTCCATTCTTTAGATACTTCATGTAGGACAATGGTATCCAGTTCCATCTAAGTTATTGCAAAAGGTATTAATTCATCCTTTTTTATGGCTGGGTAGTATTCCATGGTATACACATACTGCCTTTTGTTAATCTACTCCTGTAGGGGTCCCCAACCTGTGGTGAGTTGTATAATTATTTCATTATATACTACAATGTAATAATAATAGAAATAAAGTGCACAATAAATGTAATGCACTTGAATCATCCTGAAACTATCCCCCCCACCCCAGTCTGTGGAAAATTGTCTTCCATGAAAATGCTCCCTAGTGCCAAAAAGGTTGGGGAGAGCTGTGTTCGTGATTTGATGGGCCCTTGGGTTGTTTCCACATCTTTGCAGGTGTGAATTGTGCTGCAATAAATAATTCAAGTGCATATGGTTTTTTGATAAAATGACTTCTTTTCCTTTGGGTAAATACGTAGTAGTGGGATTGCTGGATTGCTGAGATCTTTGAAGAATCTCCATACTCTTTTCCTTTTCCATAGAGGTTGTACTAATTTGTAGTCCCACCAATAGTGTATAAGCATTCTTTTCTCTCTGCATCCACACCAACATCTATTGTTTTTGGACTTTTTAATAAAAGCAATTTTAACAAGGATAAGGTGATATCTCATTGTGGTTTTAATTTGCATTTCTCTGATGATTAGTGATGTTGAGCATTTTTTCATATGTTTATTGGCCATTTGTCTTTCATCCTTTGAAAAGCTTCTGTTCTTGACTTTTACCAACTTTTTAATGGGGTTTTTTGTTTTTTTCTTGCTGATTTGCTTGAGTTCTTTGTAGATTCTGTTAGCCCTTTATAAGACATATAGCTTGTGAATATTTTCTCCCAATCCATAGGTTGTCTATTTGCTCTGTTGATTATTTCCTTAGCTATGCAGAAGAGCTTGAATAGCCAAAGCAATCTTAAGCAAAAAGAATAAATCTGGAGGCATCACATTGACAAGTAGCCCTTTTTCAGATGTATTGTGTGCAGATTTTTTCTCCCATTCTACGGGTTGTCTATTCACTCTATTTTTTTTTTTTTTGGTCTCTTAAATAATTTTTTTTTAATTTTTATTTTTATTTTATTTTTTTTATTATTATTAAAAGGTTACGTACATTGCCCTTGCCCCCCTCCCCCGTCCAGTCAGAGCCTCAAGCCTGACCATCCCCAAGATGGTGCACATCGCACTCATTATGTATGTATATACCCATCCCCTCCTCCCCCGTCCCGTCTGCCCGACACCCAATAAACGTTGTTCCTGTGTGTCCACTTAGGTGTTGATCAGCTAATACCAATTGGCTGGTGAGTACATGTGGTGCCTGTCCATCCATTCTTGGGATATTTCACTTAGTAGAACGGGTTTCAG